>CM023448.1:18160670-18257124 GCA_013339765.2 Haemaphysalis longicornis | reverse complement strand
GCCGGCGCGATCAACCTTTGTGACACGCTGGGCGCGGTGCGCTGGGAGCGAATATTTGTAGTTGGTTCGCTAAGCGCGGGATTCCGTAGTCGCTGTCCGGATGAAAAATACAGCTGCGTTGGAGTTCTGTGGTCCAGCCTTTGTATTCTAAATGAAGCCTGAGCGTGCGCCACCTATTCATGCGACTGACAGCGGCGCTCGACCGGGAAAACAGTACCACACGTTGCCAAAATTAGGCTGTTTCTTTACTCGTCCCTGTGGCTCTGCGCCCGCTTCATTTCATTGTTAAATGGTACCGCGTAGCCCCTACACGAGCCTTTATCTTACCTAGGGCTGTAAACAACATTTCTTGCCGCACTACGCCGTCACGGCGCGGTTGAAAATTTCCTCTGTGGCGGGCGCGCACGGTATGGGAGTGTGTTGTTGGTTTCTTTTACGTTGCATTTAGCCGCGTGTCGTTGCAGAAGTGGCGTACACTGTTTTATGATGATCTAACGGTGGAAAATTCGAGCTTTTGCACTTGGTTCCCGATTTGCCGGGCTGAAAGGTTTGCTGTTACGTCAAGTTAACTTGGTGCCCATTGTCATTTCAGCCACGATGTATTTACTGTCGAATATTTTGCGACTAAAATACACACTCAGTCCCCTAGTTTGCCACATGCTGCATGCATGCATGCCTCCGACGTAATGATAGTGGCCATTGATGTAGGTAGCTGAGACATTTTCAAGTTTTATTAAAAAAAAAACGGCCAGAGTTGCATCAGGCCGCCGCGCATCAGCTTGAGTGTTTTTGCATTTTTTCTATCCACAGTGAAAATTCCACTAAATTAAACTACTTCGCTGATTTATAGCACGTGCAGTATAGCAAACTGTGGATATAAATGGAACAAAGGGAAGCATTCGCGCACCCCTGCATGCACGGTCTAGTAAACACGACGTTGCCCAGCCTCTGCGTGCTCGCGAGATGACCACGGCGAAATGTGGCATGAATGCTTGCTGGTAGCTCATAGGTGACCCTTCAGGTGCCATGACAGTCCTTGTTTCTGTCACTGTGGGGGGTGAGGCCAGCACAACTGGGGCAAAAAACCATTTCCAAGGCTACCAAGTTTTCTCCCAAGCGCCTGAACGGCACTTTGTTGCTGCTCGCATTGCTCCTGTACTCGACGTGCATCGAACAGACGCATTGGCAAGGGAAGGGAGGGGCCATTTTCTCGCGGGCTTCTCCAGTCAGTCTTGGACACTCGCTGGCTTGATGCCCTGCTGTCTCGGACGTCCCCACTGTTGTGGCAGCTCAGTGCACGCAAGCTCCGGTGGCGCCTCTTAAAACCTTCGGCTTGCAAGAGGGCGAGTAGGTGCACAGCAGCCAGGATGTGACTTAATGCTCCACTGCAACCCGCCGGGCACTCGCACGCTGCCTCCACAATCGCCCCACTGTCCGTCTCAAAGGTGAGGCACACAACATAGGGCCGGCCACTTTTCTTCTGGGAGCGAAAGCAGCTGCTGAGCACATGGATGAGGCCCAACCTGCAAGAACAGAGAGAGTAACAGTAAATAGCACTCAGGGAAGAACAGGACTAGTCCGCTACAGTTTATGGTAAGGGGACAGAGCAGAAAGAAGTGGCCGCAAGAAACAGACTCAAAATGACCAGATTTTGTGTCTTGCTTAACACTGTTGCAAGGGCAATAATCTACACCTCAAACAGCAATGATGTCAAAATTGTTTGTCAAGTTCGAGCGTGCAAGTATCTCTGCATGCTTTGTTAATGCATTTTCAAGAGAAGGAAGTTTAACATTTAAAAACCTCACCGTGGGTAATGATACCAGTACCCGCATAATCGTGTTCGTCATAACTTTAGCAAGCAATAATATGATTATCTGGAACTCACTTCCAGAACCTTTCGAGATAAACAGGTAAACATTAGAGCCATACCGATGACCCATGGAATTAAAAAAAATCTTATAGTTCAGTGAGTTTTACTTATAGTACAGTGAGTTTTTGAGTTTAACGAGGTTTTACTGAATTTTCTATTCGTGCAAACCAAAAACATGCGCTTTAGAAACAAACACAACCACCCCACCGCCAAAAAAGGAGAAGAAAGACACACAAACAGATTTTTGCGCAGAACATGCGCAATAAATAATGAAAACACACACACAACAAAAAAAATCAAGGCGCTTGTGCGCTTTTGTAGTTGACTTCGCCGCAAAGCGCGATAGCTTTGCGGCAAACGCGCGGGCAGTCGACCGTCACGGAAAACGGCGCCGCAACCTTTCCGTAAACATCTTCGCCAAAATCATCCCGTATATTCGATGTACAGCATTTGAAAATACCTAATCCACCCACTAGCGGTACGGTCTGGCGATTGTCGCTTTCCTCTTTCAGGGTTACTGCAACAGGGTCGCCGCTACGCATTTGCATGGTAAACAACTGTGAACAGAGTGCTATACGAATGCTCATACCGGTTAACTCGCGTCAAGTAAAAAACAAAGAAGGATTGATTTACTTACTGCGAGTCGCACGTGTTTGTCCGCACCGATGAAGGCGAGCAATGCGCCTCGGTGGCTAGGCGGCATGAGTATTAACTCTATGCCCTGCTCCGCTGCCGCTCGGATGGGTCTTTGGCGCGGCACCCCGAGTGGTATGAGTGTTCAGACACAGTCGGCAGCGCAGACAAGTCCTTCGTCCACAATACGCGGTCGGGAGCCGGAAAACGCCGTCCAGTTTGAGCCATACCGCGTTACCGTTACGTACTCTTCCACAGTAAACAATACGAGACTTCTCGATCGGCGCCCGTACCAATATGGCCGACGGTCTCGTTTACATCAGTGTTGCTAGATCACCAAGCAATTTCGCATAAGGTCTATTCTCATGGCAAACGTAAAAAAAGGTGTGAAACAAGCTTGTTGAAACTGGCGACCTGCCGGCCGGCAGTCTCGAAACATCGCATTTTCCTAATCAGTCAGCAGACGCGAGGTGTGATGGTATTGGTATGTGAAAAGATGACGTACCCACTGTGAAAGCACCATTACTTCAGCACCCCACCCAGTGATTTCCCTACAACCCCCCTAGGGGGTGTGTAGACCCCCCCTAGTTTTAAGTGCGAATGCACTTCTTAAGCGACCCTGAACCTGCGTCCACCGGCGATGTCCGCATAGCATACCCACGTGGGGGATTGGCCAGGAATCTCCTCGTCTTCCTTGGCAACGGGGGGAGATGGGCGCGCGCTGCCTGGCCGCTGACATGGCACATACCCACGTGGGGGATTGGCCAGGAATCGGGCGTGAGAAGGGCTAATGCACCCGCTTAAAGGAGTACTGACACGAAATTTCAAAGCTGAGATCCGCTCTAGCAATCAAGTACAACGACAACACAAATAGGTGTCTGTGAATAAATGCATCTTTCTTTCTTTGTAGTTGTGTGTGTGTGTGTGATCTCTCTTTCGCGAACATTACCGAACCGCGCAAATTCAACTCGTGCATTCGCACTTTCACATTCTTCCCCTCGGGGAAATGCGGGGAATTTTTCTGGACATCCCCCCTTGAATCCCCAAATTTCACTCTTCTCAGTCCTTGTATGGACCTTTTTCAGTATCGATCTGCGCATGCGCGGGCTGCCCGTCTGCTATTCTTGGCAGTAGCCTCGGGCAAAACAAACAAAAGTGCGCCCCCCGAGCTTGCTGTTAGCGTTGCACGTATTTTTTCCTGTTTTTCGACAGCTCGTGGCAAGTTCGTATGTGAACACAAAAAAGGCTTTCAAAGGAAAGGGGCAAAGTGGTTTGAGGCTGACCACGCTGCGAGCACATTGCTACCAGCCAGGGAGTATCGAAAATGAAAAAAAAAAAGTAAAGGAAAAGGGGAGCTTCAACGGCCGCAGATTAGTCACGGAAACTTTCGCCTGCTACCGTGACATTCATATGAATGGTACGGGTGACGGGTGGGTGCGGGAGCAACTGGAGGAGGAGAAAATTTTGTGCACGAGTTCTCCGAAACCCAGATATTTTCGGGGGTGTGCCTTACTGCCATTTTTAATACGCCGAAGTGGAATACCACGCGGGGGACGCAGCAATTCCCCACTCGCTTGAAGTGATTTTGGGAGTGACGTCGGGTGCCCAGGGAAAAATGGTGCAATGGAGGCAGCGGAAACGCGGGTATGCAGGACAGTCCCACGTTCGAGGGAAGTTTACTTAACTAGTTAGTTAACTTAACCTAATTATTTAACTTAATTATTTACCTAGTTAACCTAACCGAATTAATTAACTAATAATTTAACCTAATTATTTAACCTAATAATTTACTTAATTATTTACCTAGTGGGATAAAAAACGGCTTTTCTAGTTTATGAACCCCCCCCCCCAATGCCATTGAGATACCCCCCCTTGATTCGATGCCTGGGGAAACCCCTGACCCCACCCCTTGTGTAAAAATCCATTTTATGGTGTTTCACTTTATGTGTTATTATAGTAGCAAAATCAAATATTTGAGATATAAAATTGAACATAAAATGTATGTGTAAGTATGCTAAAACAAAGTTTGGCGTTGTTTGCGGGCTGCAGTACAGAAAAAAAAAACTTCGTTGGACACAAGAACGTTCGCACCTGTCTTCCTCTAGAATAAGTGTTATTGAACACTCGCACTACTCGTACATAGTTGCCAAGCGTTTCTATATTCAAAAGACAAAGGAATTACAGGTTCTCTTTTTATAATGACGCCAAATAAACAAAACTTCAGCGGCAGCGCCTGACGGCTGGATGGACCGCCACTCTGCTGTGCGTTTGTAATAACTATCGAACTAATTCACGCCTTGTGTGAAGGTAAATGCGCTTTTACGTTAGTTCCTACGGACCTTACCGCGTCTGTTAAGCGCGGAGAACGACGCAATCATAACAATACCCCAATCTCTAAGAAAAGTGCAGTGCCGTGAGGTCTTAACTAAAGGAAACTTTTCTCTCTCAAAGCAGGTTTTCCCCAGTTCGCGTGTGGATGAAGTATTACGTATATGACCTATAAATAGCTCAGATAAACGTATTCAGATAAGATATCGTAATAACGCCGCATTGGAGGACGTAGGAATAATGAAGGATTTTTATCTTTCATGCACGAAGCCATGAGCGATTGTTTTGCGGGGTGACGAATTGCGATAGATTTTCAAAGCTAATTTTGCTCACGTGTGCTTTTAATCTTAAGAGCCTGAAGTGAGCGAACTCCGCCTCTCAGTTTCAACTTGGAATTGCGATGGCAATGGTGTAACGTCGGGAAGATATGGGTGAGCACTTTTCTACTTAGGCCTAAGCGCGCTTTAACGCAATATATTGTATAGTAGAGTAATGAGCAAGGAATATGGCATTGTGCTCATAATAAAACCTCATCTCCAAGGCTAGTCTCAGTTAAATAAAAAAAATACAGCTTGCTTACCACAAAAACAATGATACCAAATGGCTACTATGCAAAATCATAGAGGGAATTAAGGTGAGCTACAATTGCAGGGGGTGCCCTATCAGGAAGCACCGAAGGCTGCTTTTTCTCAAAGCGACTTTGCTAACAGCCAACAACTCTCAAACATTGTTCATAGTTTTACTCGCCGGGTTCGTTGGACCTCACTGCTACTGACCCTATCATAGTCTAACGAGATTCGCGCAATAGGAAGTGATGTGAAACCCAATATTCAGGCATATCTAAAAAAACGTTCAATGAGTGATGGACTAATCATCCAAGAGCCATTCTGAAATTAGTACAATCAAATTGTGGTTTTTAAATGGAAAAGGGTTCATGTGGAAGTACGCTGACGACAAAGAAATATTCTTGCTCATTTGTCTTTACTGGACGAAGCAGGGCGATCGAGAAATCCAGCAGCTCCACTGGGATAAGATGCAAACGTTTATGCATTATTTGTCCACAGCACTTCCCCCGTTAACGGAAATTGTTACATTACACTGACAGTAGAAGGCTCTGGAGAACCGTGTCAATGAAGAGGAAAAGCAAAAATTAACGGCTAAGCAAGATAGCGAGGCTGGTATATCCGAATACAGTAGGACTACATTGACACCGAGAAAAGCAAGTATACAACAAAAGTGAGACAATACTGCACGGAAATGACATGGTGTATGTCTCGGCTTACGTTCATTATGGAGTTTATGTATTCATCATGATTTATTGTACCCTTAAATGCCCCTTGCGGGGTATTACATAAGGGGGGGGGACAAAATAATAGTACACACATAAGAAGAATACATACAGTAATACAGTAACAATTCGCACTTTCCAGCAATGGTGGTGCCGCCGCGCGCCTTTTTCCTGAAGCTGTTTGTAGATGATCGGCGTCCCTGGCGAAGGCAGCCGGAGCGTTCGGAAACGTGGGGATTAAGAACGCAAAACCAAAAAGCCATCGAATGTGCTGTGTACCGCAGTTAGAAATCTCTCAGTGCCGGAAAAAGCAAGCGTTTACACATTTCCTAGAGATAAAAAAGCCGGAAAGGTTTGGATAACTATGCTCCGCATTGGAAAAAGTGTCAGCAACACAGTGGGGTTTGCAGTAGTCACTTCACGAAAGCTGACTTCTTATGGAGCAATAACCGTAAGTTTAGTTAGCTCTCTCGTTATTCATGGTGTGTTTTTCGTGCAAGTTGAGTGTGTCGTTTATTAATAGATGGTCTGAAGCCATTGAAACTGCGGTTGAAGAAAGGCGCCATGCCGCCACATAACATTCCTATGCGCACGGACGATAAGGAAGTGAAGCCAAGAACGAAAAGGAGAGCGTCATTGCTCTTTTATTAACATGCTGGTTTCTTTTAATAAATGCTGCATTCCAGTGGCATTTTGCGCTTTGTTGGGTTGTTTGTGATTCGTTCTCTTTTTAGCATTATGTGTTATCACTGTTCTGAACTTGCGGCTTTTTTTTCTTTCTCAACCCCCCACAGGAAATGGCGATGTAGGTATTTCTAATAAATAACTAAACTTGTTAAAGCGGAATCACCGTTTCCGACAACGCGCTGAAAGCACAGCACAGCTGGTGTAACAGGCCCTGCCGTAGAGGCGTCAGCGTTTGATAGTTAGTTTCGGTATTTTTAATATTACACCTACCCGCACGGCACCCTCCTCAACGCCATCCACCCCCCTCCTACTCCGCCACCTGCGAGTACTGTCCCCAACCCTGCACGCCCTACCATATGATTTGGGCGTGCTCCCACACACCATCCCTCCCCCCTATTCCTTCCGCCAACCATTAGCAGTGGGAAGGCATGCTAGCCAGCCCGGACTCCGGCGATCAGCTTCGGCTGGTTGAAAGGGCCCGCCTGGCAGCGACCGCCCTGGGACTTCTGGACTGAGAAGACCTCCCATCGCCACTACTCCGTAACTAATATAGAAATAAAGTTTATTTCTCCTCCTCCTCCATATTGTTTCTTGAGCCTAGTAATTTTGCGTGGTTCGTAAACTTATTGGATGCACTGTTGTCGTTCTTCCGTACTTCTGCCAGTCATTGTTCGCTTTTCTGCTTAATCTTAGCTTGCACCATATTCTGCCCGTCTAGTTTTTTTCTTGTAGATTTTCAATTTTTGGTTCACTACGCACTAGGGGTCGGCCAAGAACTCGTTGGTGAGATGAGCTACGGAAATTTGTGGGAAATACATGGACTCAGCCGGCACTTCATAGCCATGACTGGAAGTCTTTGGGAGAGGCTTTTGTCCGGCAGCGGAGACAAAATGGCTTATGATGATGATGATTATGATTACCGCCGGTAACTTACAAGTTTTTTTTTCGCTCTTTATGTACTCGATGCCTTTTTACGCTGGTCAGTAGCCTTCCTTATTTAAGCTTTTGGCTTTCTCTCAGCAGTCTTGTTCCTTGGCTTCATTTATCTTGTGTTTTATTAGCGCGATCATTTCTTCGTAGAAATGTTTGTCTGGGTACTTATTGATTTTGGCTTCCATCATATCCGCGATGATCGTTAAGTGTACATTGTTCAAATTAAATCCTCCCGTACTGCCGACTTCTAAATTTGTCCGTTTTTTTCAAAGTGCCGGTAAGCCGATTGTGGTCGCTACGTAAGCTGTCTCTTCCGTTTTCATCTGTCCTCATTTCCCGCCACCTTTCGTATGCCGCTTCAGAGAATAGTCTGTAGTCTATGCTAGACTACCTGTTACCGTTATCCCAAGTAATTTGACCGTCAAAGTTGTTTTCGGTGTTTGCTATTACAAGCCAGTTTTAGTGACATAGAACTATCACTAGAGAACCGTTGTGATCGGTGTATATATACAAATCTTTTATGTGGGCGTGCATATTTCCAACTAAAATATTTCACCCTAATCTTTCAACTTGTTCACATCTGTTCTCAAGCAGTTTATAATTTCCTCATTTCTCTAGTAAGCTGTGCTTCCGGTCCACAGATGCAGAACTTCCCCCGACGTATTTCCCCCGCTATGGTGCCTATAGCTCATATATGCTCTTTACAGCTTTCATACACTCTCTGCCGGTCGGCCCTTTGTTTATTAAGCATGCCAATGCCACCCGCTTTTTTCATTCCTGTGGTCCTGTTGCATTTTCCCAGACATAATTGTCTATGACAGGTGGGGCTTCTAGTTCTGGGAGGTATGTTTCAGCTAACGCGTACAGGTTTATTTCTTCCCGTTCAAGTGTACTTTAAACTTCTACCCACTTATCAGGTTTTCGGCCTCCCTGCTTATATATGTAGCTCATTCAATATTTATTGTATTTGTTTTCCCTTTCGCTTTCTGCTTTCGGGGTCTATTTTTGTCACACTAATATTTCCCCTTATGTCCCTTCTGTTGGTATGCTTAACTATTTGTATACGTTCTTCGGTTAGCTCTATGCCTGGCTGCCTCCAAGCGTTGAGTGTGCATACGTCGCTTGCTTCCCCTTTGTCACCTATTTCGCCTTCCTTAGCTTCGCGGGGACCCCTAAAAAGCAGCTGCTCTCCTACCTAAGCGCCACCCCAGGTTATTTCCTAGCCTTGGGCTGTAGTGAATCCCGTCACACTGAAGAGCTTGACTGTGCCAAATGCTACCCGTTACCCTGTTCACGTCTATCACTCGTAACCGAAGTTCCCTGCCGTGCCTCACGATCTCGCTGTTAGCAGCGAGTACTGCCCGTTCGGTGTCCACGCCCTACTTTGTCACATCCGGCACGGTGCAAACTGCAATGAGCATAGTTTGGGCCGTCGCCCGCAGATCGCTTACCCCTTTCGCTATTTACTGGCCAAGTTTTCCCCCCTGCCCCTTGAGAACATCGTTAAGCCCCGCGGCAATCAACACAAGGTTTCAAGCTTTACTGGACAAGGCCAGTTGCCATTTTGCTTTTGTCATCACCACCTGCAACGTTTCAACGAGGAAACACCCCACATTCACATGCTTATTCCCCTCTGCCTTATCCACTATGGCAGCGCTGCTCCTCTTTATGCACTGTAAACGCAAACTAGCCGGAAATGGAGTTTTAATCAAGTAATGTGCCCTGAAAAGTACTTATAGCATAAAATGTACTCCCTAAACATGGTCTAAAAAAGTGGACGAACCTCCATAGTAGTACCGCTGCCCATCCGTGTAGCAAAAGGGAGGATTTAGAACGACTTAACACCATCTGTGAGATGGCGTTCGGTTCCTTGTATACAACCACGTCCACAATAAACTCCCCATCTGGGGTAATCATCTCAAGCGGGCGGTCGCCATGTTAGTCTTGTGTTGTTTACGTGTGTCAGCACTTCAACCGTGGACTAATGCTAATTATAACGAGAAAGCAGGACGCGACGGTTGCATGCACCTACAAAACCGATACCGTACGTATACCCGTATAGATGCTTCAGCCAGCGCGATCACAAGCAGACAGCGCGGCCGTGTTGTTTCAATCTGTTTATTTTGGCGGTAGGTGTTGTCAACTCTGCTGCTAACAAAGAGACAGTTCTCGCCGTTGCAAACAATTGCAATGTTCATCTGCTTCGCTTGCTTGCGCATATATAGACAATTTAAATTCTCGTGCCAGCGCGCCAACGCACCCGACTGCAGCGACTCAACTTGCCCTGGCGGCACGACTTGCTGCCCAGATGTAAACAACCTCCGTGCTATCTATCAATGCAGCGCGGCCGGTGACTTGGTGCGGCCGGAGCTTTAAGCGCCTCGCCTTGGCCATCATTTTTTCTTATTTGAGAAGGACTAGTAGTGCCATTTGGTGGAAAGATTTTTATGTGCCCCTTTCACACGACGAACGGCCGCTAACAACATTTGGATACGGCGACAGCTGTGGAAAGCTCGCTGGTAAGTGGTCTGTCATCAGTCGATGCGTTTGTCAAACGTTTGGATAGGGTTAACTGCGAAGTACCCGTGCCGCACACAGCACGTACACGCACGGGCAAAGAAAAAAGCGCACACTCGTTTTATTGTACTTGTTTGTGGCTTTTGGGGTATGCATTCGCATTCTTTTGTAGGCCGGTTTGTAACAGGGCAGAGAGAGAGAGAATAAACATTTATTGAGCATAAGTGCTGATTGCAGGGCACTCGCCCGGTGGAGGGCATCCTTATTCCGGGATACCCAGGATGCGACTTGCCGTCCAGGCCCTCTTGACCAGTGCTTGCTGGTGTCCAAGGTCCGAATCGACCAGACGAGCCATCCACTGCTCAAAAGTTGGGTAGGGGATTGGGGGTAGGTTTGGAGTTTTTTGGCACTCCCATACCTGGTGGTACAGGGTGCCCGGCGTTGGACAGAAATTGCAAAGGGAGGGATACTGAGTCGGGTAGATGGAATGGAGGAGGGTGCTGTGGGGATAAGAATTCGTCTGCAATCGCCGAAGAGTGGTGGCTTCTTCTCTGCTTAATTGAGGATGAGGTGGTGGGAATACTCTTCTGCCGACTATAATGTCCGAGGACGTCTGAGTACCGGAGAAGTGGGTCCGTTTTGATGTCAGCGGAGAACATTCCGTCTCGGGTAATGGCCCGGTGTATGTACGCGCGGGCAGCGGTGTGAGCCGCCTCATTACCGTCGATGGATTCATGCCCAGGAACCCAGACGATTTCCATATCAGGTAGTTCTGCAATATTTTTCAGAATGGTCAGTGCTGGTGTAGAGATGCGCCCCCGCTGATAACTTCGACATGCCGCTTGCGAGTCAGTTAGTATTGTTATAAAGTCCTCGCTGGTCGTGGCAGCCAGGGCAATTGCAACTTCCTCTGTAGCTTCTGTTGAGGCTGTACGCACAGTCATAGCTCGAGATGAAATCGTTTGTCGCGCGCGGCGTCGTTTCAAAGCAACGTGACGGTTACTCAGGTAGCCGAATCGCCTCCGAAAGCGGCGCATCGTCGGGCCCGGTCGGTGAATATTGCGGGACTCTGTCTCTCATATGCATCGAACTGCTCGTGTTCTTTTTAGTTTACTGCTCTACTTTGTAATATCTATTTGTTAACGTTCCTGATGGCTTGCCTGTCCAAATATAAGTCTTTGTGTTGTTTTCGTTCAAGGCTATGACTCATTCTTAGCGCTCTGGTCGGCGAAAGCCGCAGATCAGACGGCCACCCCCTTCGAAAACTGTGCCCTGTAGATTCGGTGGGGTTGTTTGCTCGCTTGAGTCGACTCTTCACATCTAACAGCGTACCCTATTAAGGAAACGGTGACATGCGTAAAAGATGCTATGAGCCTATCGAATGATTAAATGCATATAGTGTGGACCACGACGGCGACGTGGTTCGAAACCGAAATGTTTTTATTCCCTTTCGGATGATAATGAGGGGTCTGTATACAATCGGGGCCCGTCAGTCGCCAGCTAAGGCCACGTAATTAAAAACACAAATTCATGCCCTTATGGAAGAGAACCGAGTTTGCCGTAGCATGACACAAGTCTGCCGGGCATAAAAAAGGATATCATTTTTTTAGAAGAACAATGCACACACTCTTCTTTTGTTGGTAATAACTTTGTCATAATCAATAGTAAGACCATACACAAAAATTACTCGATTCATCTGACACTCGATTTTGACACGGAGCTTGCAGCTCCAAAAAGTGCACTGTGGTTTTGCGTGACGGAAACTTCTACAATCACGGTAAATTAACTAAGGCAGGTGTGTGTGGCATGCAGCGTTGGTAAGTTTGCGAGAATAGCGTTTCCATTTCAGCTGTTTTTTTTGTTGCCATGCAGCACACGTACTTTGGTGCCATGAACGAGGTTTACGTTAGCTAACAAGGCTGTAGTAACGGTTGCGGCTACAAATGACCTTATGCACCAATCATGCTTGTCAGCTCGGTGACACAGAATATTAAGGTGTCAGAATACGGATGACTGAGTCGCCTAGTTTATTACTACTGTAAAAAAAGAAAGTGTTTTCTGACCCAGTGAAGGACTTTCCTGTATGACTAGCTGTGTTATGACAGATGACCATACTTGATGAGACAAGCCGTAACAAATTAGCTTTGGATGTAACACCAGGAGGGAAATAGGTGGAGGTATCTGCAAGTATAACTGAAACAGTGGGTGCCTGTCCGGCATGAATTCATTATTTGCTGACACGATTTTCTTCTGCAGATCCTGATACATGATCGAGTTGAATGACTTCATAGATCTTAAGGCAGGATAGGCTGTGCTGTACAAGGCAAGGCTGCATTCGGAAACCAAGTTGGCCCCTCCAGCAGAAGTGAGTATTGCCACGGCTTGCAACAGCCGTCCAGCTCGCAAAAGCTGCACTTTTTCTATGAAAGTGAGCCACCATGGTAGGGGAGAGGCAGTGTAAGGGTTTGAATCTTTAACTGTGTGCCCACTCACTTGAATAGATGCAAGCTGGCATCTTAAAGCAAGAAACAGCAGTTAACAAAATCATGCAATACCAAAGTGTTTTTCAGTCAAAAACAAAAACTAATCTATCAACCTACAGAGACTTGCATTTTATCTTCACTGTCATTTAAAGTTGTGCTCGAGTATATTGTGCGGAAGTAATATCTTTTTTATTGCTGCAAAAGCCACGACGGTTAATGTACTGGCACTTGGTTTTATGAAGCCTTTGCATTCCTAATTTAGGTACTGGAATTCGCAGGGAACCTGGCCTTACAATTTTATTACTGTACCGAATTATTAAGTTCATTTAACCATAGTTTCTGTTTTGAATTTTACGTGTGGGGCAGTTTTTTTCTTTGTTGCTTTTTCAGGCAGATGTTCCTCTGACTCCCTGCCTGCATTCCGTGAACGGGGAAGTTAGCCTTTACATCGATGGCCAGCGTGTCTTGACTGCATCGTCTTTACTGGGAGGACTGTGTAGTTTGTTTGCATCGTTCTGGGTTTTCAACATTCAATATCCCAAGAAGGCACACAGAGCTCTAACGTTTGTGGAACATGCCTTTTTGGACCTTGCCAGCACCAAACCATGTGTGAAGGATTTAGAACTAATAAAATTTTATCGCATCAATATCGCTCACTAATATTTTATTTGTTTTCGATCCTGTAATCATTGGATAGTCGACAAAAAGAATTCCGTACTATGTTTCTGACTTTTTCTTTTTTTTACTGAAAAGGGGATATTTGATGGGCCGTTCTGTATGCTGATAATACAGGTATCTTTCAGTGAAGCAATAATATTAACAAACTAATTTAACTTGAAACAATTATCTAAATAATATTGGCACTGGTGCGAAATGAATCAACCTAAAATTATCCGAAAAACACGAATTCATGGCTTTTTGTTCTCACTCTAAAGATGCTGTCGCGATACCACCCATTCTGTTCTATATCATTGCAATTAACCCGTCAGACTCGGTCACTTTTCTTGGCGCATTTGTGTCTTTATCAAAAAGCACTGGTATTTCCGCAGCATATTTTTCGTTCTTTATATTACTCATTTATCCATAGCCATCTCACTGCAGTCTGTCTCTCTCTTGTCTCTTGTGCCTTTACCACCTACAAAATGCTTGTTACCTTTCAATATCAATCGTTGCACAGCTCTCGCTCATTTCACCACAAATTGAAAAATTGTTTTGTTGTTGTAAACCACTGCAGGCCAGTTTTTGTTCACTTTGGTACTAGTACTGAGTGCGTACTGATAAGTTCTGATAAATACTGACGCGTTATCCATCCTCTAGTATTATATAATGATTTCACTTACCATGTGGTTGTGTTGTGCCTATCTGTTTTTCAAGTATTTCCAGTTCTTGTCTTATTACTGTTTCTACAATTTGTTCAAGTAGCAGACAGCTCTCGCTTATTTCACCACCTACTGATTTTTTGTTGTTTGTAAACCACTGCAAACCATTTTTTTCACTGTGTACTGAGCGCTGATGCGTACTGATATGTTCTGATAAGTACTGACGCGTTCTCGATCCGCTAGTATTCTATAATGATTTCACTTACCATGCGGTTGTGTTTGGCCTATCTTTGTTTTTCGCGTATTTCCAGTTCTTGTAGTAATATTGTTTCTACGGTTTGTTCAACTAGCATCGTATTGCTGTCTTCAATTCCTAACTGGCGTGTTATTTAGGCAATGTACCATTTCTATTTCTAATATGAGGTCTGCCATAAGTATTTATTTCGGAACCTCCTTGTGTATACCATGTACCATGTAAACTTGTCTGCGAAAGTTCGTTCGAAATAAACCTGAATCGAGGAAAAACCGTGTGAAATCAGTACTCCCGCAGGGAACTAGAAATTCTGCGTTGTGGCCTTGAAAACCTCCTTTCGGGAAGGCCTACAAAACTCCCCAAGCTTTCGTCAAACTCCATTCAAAAGAAGTAAATGCTTCCCTTGAACCACCTAAAAACGCACCTAAACTAACATAAGTACTTCCAAAGGGAGCCATAAAAGGCTCCTATTCAACCGCCTAAAAATTCCATAAACATCACTTAATAACGCCCTTCAGGATGTAAAGAATACTCCATTTTGACCTCCTTAAATTCTCCCGAACATTTCTTAACACTCCGTAAATACCTCCTTTGTATAACCTAAAAACGCCCTGTTTTGAGGAGGTAAACAAAACCTCCCTGTTCCATGTAGTAAAAAAACTCCTACAAGGAGGACCACTAGAGGACAGGCGAAAAAGAACCTCTAGGGAGTATATGGGAGGAAAAAAGTTTAGAGTGGGTTAGAATCTTCCGCAACGATTACCACGCTGTCCGCCACGTGCCGCTTTTTGATGGTACCCTACGTATCGACTGGTTTTGCTGGCCTATCTTGCAGCACGTGGGAGTAGGTGTCTTTCCTACCTTGTGTCACCTCGGGGCATGCCTCCACTCCGCTGCATAAGTCGATGGGTTGATTTGTTGGCGAAATGACGCTCGTTTCTGGCTTCCTCTCAGCCGCTTGTAACTTTCCCTCAACGGTCCTGGGTTCTTCGCGTTCGTTAATTAGCCCTGCCTTCAAATCTGTGACCGGCTTAGCTATCCGCTTTACGCGTTCTGGCCGCCACAGCAGTAAGCATAAACGACACGTACCTGCAACTTCTTCTGCCTTGCCTCCATCCCGCTGAAGCTCCTAAAATGAGAAACTCGGAAACTCTTCCCAGCAACGCCGAAACCCCAAGCCGCCTTTATGAGCGACATGATGCGGGACGATATTCAATAGGCTTTGGGGGCTTCTGCACCGCCCTGCTACAATCCGTCGTGAACAAGCAACACCGTACCGCGGTCCACTGTCGCCCGCCCGACCCCCTGCCATCCCCAACAAAAGACGCTGAGGAAGATAGACGTATGGCGAACTGCCGATAATCGTCCCCTATGGAACCACTATGGAGAGGCCGACCACGTCAATCGTCGCTGCCCATACAAGAGACTCGGAATGCGTTGTTTCTGAACAGACGCACCTCGCCTTTCTCTTGCCAGAGACCACGTGAAACCGACGGGTATCTATCTCAAACAAGCCATGGGTCAGCCCGTTTCAACTGTTCGCTGTCGCCACACCCATACCAGTCCCTGGCAGGGGGCACTTGTTAAAGCAGATTTTTGCATCTAAAATTAGACACCACGGACCTCGAGCACCCAAGCCTAGCCGTGCGCGGCAGGCCGTGTCCGAGGAAAATAGGTTGCTGGTGGTTGAGCCGACGTCCAGTGCTTGGTCATTTATAGCCCCTTGGCGAAGGCAACAGACAACTTCGGAGTCCACTCCTCGTAGACGGCACCTCCGGTCTGACCTGCCCGGGGGAATCCGCAGTCACCTATTCCTGTCCTTTCTTTCAGCTTTCATTTTCTTATCTACTTTCTAACAACTTTCCTGTCGTCTCACTCCTTCTTCAGTTTTCCTTTTTCTTGGCGGCTAGAGTTTACCTTGCACGGCGAATGATCCTGCGCTCAGCCATATTTGGTTATAGTCATGGTTGTGGCTGGCGTAGGTAGGACTTTCCCGCGGGCTCTTGTACTGTCCCCTTTTTGGACGCCATGGTGGGTGGGGGGCAGCAAGTCCGAACAGATGTTTCACTTCATGGCTTCGTTTTTTCATTCAACTGCTGTCTCGCGAAAAAGAGGGGGAACATATGCAACCGCCAAGTTCTCTATGAACAATGCCAACAACATCCCACGCTCCACGTGGTGCACAGTAATGACAAATAAAACTGCACCACCCGTCTTCCCATTTGTAGTTGTAAAGACACTAACAGCTACCATTCGGGAAGGCTACAAGGTAAACAAGCTGCCAAAGAGAGACCTCCTCTGCAATCTGCTCTAAAACATCAGTGTGAGAAACTGCCACCCCTAACGTCTTTTGGAGACATCCCTCTAACTGGAAGCGAACAACGGTCACTGAATACAGTCCATTGAGTCTTGTCAGATGGCTACTAGAAGGAGCAGATGTAGTAGCTTCTAGAAGGTCGGAAGAAAGCAATCTCCCAATTGTCTATCGCATCAAAATCAAACGAGTAGACAAAAAATTCAGACAAAGTACGTCGTCCGCACCTTTTCGTCAAGCATCCTTCTTGAATCTCTTGAGTTAGGCTGCACGAACCTGAAACGTAGACAGTACATAGCAAACCCACGCCGATGCTAAAATGCCAAATATATGGGCACGGCTTCGCTAAGTTGCCGGAGCCACAGGCATGTGCCAAATGTGGCTCCAATGAACATCGTGCCGGAAAATGTAGAGCTGAAACAGACCTGTGTGTGAACTGCGAGGGCAACAACGCCGCGTACTCTCGTGTTTTCCCAACAGGGAAAAAGAGAAAGACATAATCACTCTCAAAGTGTCAGCGAACATAACCTTTCACGAAGCACGTAGGCGACTACTGCCAGCGCATAACCGAGCATACTCCCCTGTTGTGCAACACCACGCAACATCACAGAGGTCTTCGGCACCTGCTGAAGCCACACAGAGTGATGCTGATGCAAGGCCCCCGCGCCCCTGTTGGAAGGAGCTACCACTGCGGCACCATCTCCAAAGCGGGCTGCAATAACCCCCGGTTCGGCAGTCTCCAAGGCCTCACCCCAAACAGTTTGGTCGATCACTTCAACATCCCTTCATCCTGCAAGGACCTCCAGCATCTCTGAAGAGACAATGGACCCACCTGAGAGAGGTTCTCCCTGTCTACTTCGGAGGGACAGCGAAGCTCCCTAGAAAAGGGAAACAAAATCCAGCACCCAATGACGGGACTGGAAGCCTACTTTTTCACTTAATGCAAACAATAAAACATGGCATGCACAGTCTACTGAATTGTAGAGGGCATTTAAATAATTTACATGACGTGTCAAAAAAATATTCGCAACGCCCCTGTGGCCTTGTGCGTTCAGGAACCAAACTTGGGTCCTAAACAAAAGAACATATTGATAGGATACCAGGTCTTCTTTTTCGACCGAGAGCAGGCGAATATGCTTTCTGGTGGCGTCGTCATAATTGCCCCAAATGGCATTGCAACTCAAGAACACAAACTTAAAACAAGGCTAGGAGCAGTTGCTGCACTCTGCTTGCATTCAAAACAGTCAGATGCTGTGCGTACCTGGAGCCACACTTCCCAGTAGCACTACAAAATTTAAAAACGTAATAAATAAGTTACCAGAACCGTTCGTATTAGTAGGGAATTTAATGCCCACTTTTGCTTTTGGGGGAGTGAAAAAATGATGTAAGAGCCCAGATTTTAGACTTAAGTTCGTGTAATAACGTGTGTCCACTGAATACTGGCAAGCCTACATACTGCTCATACTGCTCCCAAGATCATGAAAGATGAGCTGCTTCGATTTATGTTTTACTTCATTGTATGTTTTTAGCGATTGTAAATGGAATATTATAGGCAACCATATGCGAGCGATCTTGAACCTGTACTCATTAGCACAGCATCAGCACCAACAATTATCCCAAGGAAACCACGCAGGGGGAAACGTCAGTTTACCGGCCGGGGAATTTTACTTTTGAAGGAGATTTAAACCATTTTTTTATACGGTTAGTATTCAGGAATTGTACGAAGAGTTTACATCGCACATTGTTAATGCTGCACGAATAGCTATACCACAGTCCACGGAAGCGGTGATGTGAAACCCCAAAGAATGGTGTACCCAAGAATGTAGGGACGCAAAACAGAAAAATACAGTGGGGGGGGGGGGGACTTTCGAAAGTATCCAACACAGGAAAATGCAATAAATGTTAAAAAGAAATGATGTAAAGCAAGGTACATTTCCCGCAAAGCTGGGAAAGCCTCATGACAAAATTCCGTCTCGTCTATAAACAGCTGTTACATCAAAGACGGGAAGGGGCAATTTTATATGATAAACGGGAACTACTCCCCCTACACACTTGTCCTTTAAACATCACCGAATGTACAACAAGCGTTGAAGAATAGGCAGCTATACTGGGTGAACGCTTAACCAATGTTTCAAGTTTGCAATCCACCCAGAAACCTTCTTGAAGTACAAAAACACTGCAGAAAAACAACAACTGCCAACATGCGGTGGCACAAGCAAAAAAAATACATACAACACTTTAATTACGCTCTCAGAACCAAAAAAAGAGCTGTACTGGTCGCTAAGCAGACTGCCCCCGGGCAAGACGATACACACTAATTAATGCTCGCACATCTATCAGGTCTTGCTGTAGCAGCACTTCTGAAGTTTTTAAACAAAAATTTGGTACCACAAAAATGCCGGGAGCTTGGAAAAAAGCTTTTATTGTAGCATTCATAAAACCTCGAAAGCCACCAACCTCTTCTAGTAGTTCTGGACCAATATCTCTTACCAGCAGTCTAGCCAAAATCCATGAACCTGACGCGAACACTAGATTAAGCTGCGTTAAAACGGTGGTTTGGGCTAGTTGGTGCATATTGAAATTCAAAATAGCGCAAAAAGACGGGACAAGGAAATGACAACACAAGAGAACACCAGATTAGGCTTTGCCGTACAATCAAAAGTACTGCTGGATGTTCACCAGCGCGGTTTGAAAAAAGCATGCTCAACAATGGGCCATCTTGTCCGTCTGAAAAATAGGGTACGAGAAACATTCATACACAAACAACATTGCCTTGCAGTCTTCTTTGACCGAGAGAAGGCTTACGGCACGACAGAGAGCTTTGGAATTATGCGTCATCTTTGGAATTGGGCATCCCTGGGGGAATGCTGAATTGCCTGAAAGACTTCATCGCAAATAGCTCCTTTCAAGTGTGCCTGGGTTCAAGTCTCTCGGTGACCTTTGTACAGGATAATGGGGTGTATCAGGGGTACATTCTGTGCACAACATGTTTTTCATTTTATTTCATTTTATTTTATTTTCCTAAAGACCTCATTGAAGGGGCATTACATAAGGGGCGGGTACACATGAAAACGTTAAAGCCATGTCTTATTACAATGCAAGAAAATTTGTTTCGGTGTTCAAAAAGGTGAAAGGACAGGTTATGGCGGTGATTTCATTAGAAAGGCCCTTACAGTCCGCTGCTGCACGAAAAAAGAATGAAGACGAAGAAGGGGCGGTGCGCGTACGCGGGCGCGCAGCTTGTTGCGGGTGATCGGTGCGATTGGAGACGCGTGCCGGAGGGAGAATGTATGGTGGCCTGCACAGTGAGCTGCAAACAACTTGTGTAAAAGGCAAAGACTAGAAATGCAGGGACGAGATGCAAGCATTGATATGCAAGATTCTGTTTTCAGTGCCGATATGCTGACCTCACGAGAGTACTTTGAATGAATAAATCGTGTGGCCAGATTTTGAAGCGACTCGAGGTGATTGATGAGATATACTGGATGTGGGTTCCAAAGGGCTGATGCGTATTCTAACTCCGTCCTGATGAGAGATTGATAAGCTAGTAACTTTACATTGTTAGCAGCGTCAAGCAAATGGCGTTTTAATATCCCAAGTATTTCGTTAGCAAATGCAATGATGTGCGTAATGTGCGTAGCCGAAGTAAAATCGCTACAAATGATTACTCCGAGATATTTTTAGGAAGGAACTAGTTCGAGGTTTGCGGCAGCAGTTCGGTACGGGAATACAATCGGATTTCGACCGCGATGGAAGGACACAGTTTTACATTTGTTACGGTTTAGTTCCATTAGCCAAAGGTTACACCATTCTTGCACGCTTCGTAAGTCACTTTCAAGAAATGTGTTATCGGAAACGGTGTTTATTTACGATAAATACCGCAGGCGTCTGCAGATGTCTGCAGAAGATACATGCATTGGTAGGACATTTTGTAAATCAAAAACAGAAGTGGGGCTAGGACGAACGCTTGAGGGACAACTGAGGCTACCGGGGTAGTGTTATAGATTTTATTGTTGACGGACACTGATTGGGAATGGTTAGTTAGAAATTGTTTTATCCATGCTAATATGTCGGCATTTAAATGTAAAGCGGCAAGTTTTAGTGGTAGACGCTCATGAGGAAGTTTGTCAAATGCTTTTCCGAAATGGAGGAAGATGGCGCCAGCCTTACGGTTGGAGTCGAGGTTAACATGCAGGTCGTGAACAAACATAGCTAGCTGCGGTTCACACGAAAGCCCTTTCATAAAGCCACGCTGCGCGGGATGAAAAAAAGGGTTGAAATCAAGGAAGTCCATGATATGTGCGTAGATGATATGCTCAAGGATTTTGCAGGGAACGCTGTTTACTGAAATGGGACGATAATTTAATGGGGAGCGTTTGTTTCCCGATTTGTGGACTGGAACGACCTTTCCTTGCCATGGAAAATGTTCTGGGCTCTTCTAAACCTTAATTAGCGCGTTTAAAAATGCAGCGAGTGTATATATATGAAAGTAATTTTAAAAATGCTTTACCCTGAATTGTATACCCCAACAGTGCATATTATTCTGTCTATAAATTCTGTAATTGCAACCAAGGGTTTTCATTACACCCATATATTTGTCAAACGCTGTCCAGTGCACATCTATCGGCATAACGATCAGGCCACGATGCTCATGCAATGAAGTTTTGTTCAGTGCTGTGGAAACATCCAAAAATTAATCATGTGTGGGCGGACTGAGAAGTGCTGGTTTTATTAGTTGTTTTCAAGAACTGTCTGATGGATTTGTCCTGATTGCCTTCGAAGGTACTAGTGAGCTTTCAATTCAATTGAACTATGAAAAAATAGTTTGAAGAGCTATGGTCACAAAATAATATAATAAAATATAAAGTAAAGAGCAATAAACATGCCGCAAACGCAACCTTCCCCTTCCAAAACAAAAGGCCACAGGATGTAAAAGAATATAACTACCTCGGAAGGTGGTTACGGCTGACCCCACAGAAAACAAACAAATCCTCACAGGATAGCTATATGCTGGGAAGCACTTGGCGGGCATTTCAAAGGTATAGAACGTGTGCTGCCTCTGATATTCAAAAGGAAAAATCTACAAATAACGCCTTGTGTGGTTGGTAGTAAATGTAGCTGAAATTGGGCACCTTAGTAAACAACTGGAAAAGCGGCTGAACAGGCCATTGAAGAAATATTGATTAGGAGTAACACTTTAAGAACAACAAATGAGCATATATGAATGGAAACTCGAGTAAAGGACTATCTTATTTGAAATAAATAAACAAATAGTCTTCCTGTGGCATTGTCTGCCCGTGGACAACCAATGTAACGTGGGAGACACCAAGAGGTGGTGTAGAGGAAGGGCTGTGCCAATAGGCTCCGTGCAGTCAAGTTTGCCGAGCGGGCGTAGCGCCATCTACCGCGCCTCCGCGCAACACTGGGTAGGGAGAGCCGCACCGTCCTGGCCGACCGCCTGCTTAAGGCACTGTGCACGCGCCCTGGCAAAGGCGTCTATTGGTTAGGTGCGCTTAAGTGGCTCAAGTTGGCGGAATACGCTGCAACGGCGACAGGATAGAGTGCTATCTTTAAAAGAAACAAAGCGCAGAAGGAAAGCTACCGCCTTCGCTGCCCTGAATCGTCCGACTGGGAAGGCTGGTCACAGCTTCACAGGCGTGAGTTAGAAATACAACGGTTGACTACAAGAAGATTACATGCTGCTGTAAAACTAAAGTATATCAGTTTGCCAGCTGTTAATAGTCGTGAGCTTACAATAAATCCCCTCTTAGCGAATACCGCGCGCATTGGCAGTATTTGCACGAGGTTGGTTTTCTGCTTTGTGCATGTGTCTTCCGCGGCGTTTTATAATGAAAATTCATGCGGCACGTAACACTCAGCTGTCGTTTTAACGGGGCTCACAACATCAACTTTAGAGAACAATAAAAAAATAAACGGAGTTATGATGATTCTAATATTTGGAGGCCCTGCTTACCCCATAAAAAGGAAGAGGTAGTCTTGGCGAAACCCGTGTACATTGTGAATGTATCACGGAAAAGGAGACGGAAGCACAGAGGTTGTAGTCCGCTCCTGAGGCGATAATTGACTTCGTGCACGGAGCAAGAAAACGTGCTCGCTCCGTGTTCTCGGGGTGGGACGAACTGGCACCAGCGGAAATGAACTGTCCGAGGAGCAAGACGCATTCTGGGAATGTTTGGCGATAATTCAAGCCGTGAAATTGAAAATTGTCGTCAGGTTCTTTCCTGGCCGCAGCGGCCGCTATAGAGGCGAAAAGCGAAAACGCCCGCGAGTTCGAGATTCTGGCCACGTGAAAGATCCCCAGTCGTCAAAATTCATCCTCCACTACGGCGCGCCTCATCGCCTGTCTGGCGTCGGCGAGTTGAACCGCACAATCAATCGAAAATCTCCGCCAGTTGGTGCGCAGTTCTTGATGCTTCCCACCCGCATGATCCACACTGGAGCCCGCGTATTTAAGGTCATTATACTTGCTTTGAAGTCAATGCTACTAGCACGTAGCGCAGCGTACACACCGCACTACACCCAATCAATCGCTCTTGTGAGACGGGCACCGTACTCGCAAAACCACGACGGTCCGATTTCAAGTATGCGAACAAAACTTCTTTCCAATGCTGTGAACAGCTAATTAATTTGCGCTTTGTAGCGGAAACACAAATTCACTGAAAAAATATTGTGGAAAACGTGCGCACGAAAGCTCCACCTGCGTTCTGGCTATGCATGGCAAAGTAGCTTGCCCTACTCCTCCGTACGCGTAGTCAACAGTTCAGTCCTTCAGTCTATTCCTAGCCGGGTGCGGTAGAATTACTGTAGTATGTTTTAATTAATATAAAACTTAAAAATTCCGTATCCTACATTTGATCCGGTGCCGCCAAGCAGGAGCGCAACCGAAACCCGAGCACGCTGGCGAGCGGTGGCCGACCCAGTGTTTTTCTTATTCCCCGATTGCAGCGCAGGGTGTCGCGGCTCAGTGTCGCCCTCTGTTCACTGCACGGCGCCTATAGCATAACAGAGGGACAGATGGAGAAAATAAGAATATTTGGGCGTTAAGAGTGAACTCGAGCGCCTCAGGGCCGGAGTGGTTAGAGGTCAATGGTACTGACCTTCTTCCTGATGCGGAACAGAGTACGCTGATGTCGTTGATGATTATGATGGTGGTGATGATGACGCCATGTCCAGAAAATTTAGTTAACTATCCTAGAGACACGTTCTGCGTACGTGATAACTTTTCTTCACACTTGTGAAATCATGTGAAATACTGTTTATAGCGTTATTAAGAGTTAAACATGTTTTGAACCATTTTATTGAATATTTCAGGATGTTTTGTTCTCGCTGCGTGTAGCACGAGGTACCACAGTACCAGGGAGTTTCTTCACTTGGCAGCTGTAAGACCACTATTAGAATCCGGCTTATCATAAAGAGGGTGGATTCTATCACTGCTGCGAATGTATTTTTTCAAGAGGTGACAACGAAATCCTGCGTGCCCTTTTTGTGTGCATTATAATCATCCCCCTAAAGGATAGCAATATTCAGCGGCACTACACAATAGCGCGTATCATAGTGTAGGTTGTAGCTTGTTGCTTCGGCATAAAGAACCGCGTATAGAAATTTTATTTTATTGTTAATACCAACCCCTTTGCTGCTCCTGTGTACTTCGCCTGCTGTATGGCATGTGCGGGGAATCTTTTATTACAGAATGCGTAAATTTTACTCAGGAAGAATTCTAGTTCTTGTACGCGTTAGAAACTGCGGTTGCAATATTTATTCATTGAAGGGTGCCTACAGATAAGCAAAATTAAAAAATGTGCTCGAACACCAACAAATGCAATGTGAGGCTGTCTGCTAGGTGACCACAGTTCTCGGAAACGTGCCCCGCTATCCTCATCTTAGCCGTTAGATTCACACGACTGAGAGGCATATATCCGCCTCAGACAGGTCGTTTTCTTTTTACTAGGAAAAGCAGTGTTAGAGAGCCATTGATGAAGGGCTGCTCTTTAAATACACGTACCTGCCCTGAAACCTAACATCATTGAAACTTGAAACGAACGCTTACGTGCACGAACAGGTGTTTTGTGGCTCCTTCTCTCCGTAATTGATATCTATCTAAGAAACGGTGGTTGACGTTGCCGCTACTTGCACACACTAATTTGTAGACCTACAAGACGTAGCTTCACGTTCGTCGCTAAGGAACAAGAAGCAAGCAACATACGTAAACTCAAAATCAAACGTTAACTTCTGTCGACCGCTCCCGAATCGTTCTACAAGGTCGTGTTACAGCCCGACGAATTAAAAGAAAGTCACCGTTTACTCGACTAGTTGGAGTGGCGCTGGCTACAACCGTGAAGGACAGAAAACAAGACCTTAAAACAAGGCCTTAAAGAGGACCGTAATCAAGATCCTAAAACAAGACATTAAATATGGTGTTGCGAATGGGATATGGAAATTAACTTCAAGAAAACAACATATGCACATATCACTAATAAGAAAAATGTTTTAAACTTTCAGTACAACATCGGCAGCAACAATCTCTGTAAAATTATCTATTTTAAATACTTAGGGGAGACAATTACGAACAACTTAACTTGGCATCGTCATATTGAATCAGTTTGTTCTGAGTCATTTAAAAAAATGTTTTCTACGGGCGAAGTTGCATAAAACACCAATAGACGTTAAACAGCTTGCATACAAAACATATATTCGACCTAGACTGGAGTACGTCTCTGTTGTTTCGTGCCCTCACCGGAAACACTTGGCCACCAAGTTAGAACAAATTCAGGGGCTTGCAGCACGATTGGTATGCTTCAGATATAGAAGTCTGGATTAAGTAATTGATATGCTCAATTCGTGCAATTTCGAATCGGTGGAAAGTAGAAGGCGGAAACAAAAACTTCAAAGGGTATTTCGTATAATCTAGGGGATATTAAAAATACCTAAAGACGAGTACGTACGCCATCCCGGAAAACGTAGTGCCAGATTGAATCATGACGCTCGGATTAAACATTTGAAGGCTCGCACTGACATATTTCTGTCGGCATTTCTTCCGGATGCTATAGAACAACGGAATCGTTTACCCCACCATGTTGTTAATAGTACCGAAGTACAAACCTTTGACAAAGAAACTAAAGCTTATTTGAGTTATGGTTGAACTATTTGCCATTATGTTTTTGTGTGTGCAATGCTTTGTGATTTCCCTTTCTTGTTTTCGGTTTTCAGTTTGTACCCACTATCGTACTCCCTCCGTGTTACTACCCCCAAGCGAGTGTTGACACTATCAATATCTAAATAAAATGCACCCAATAATGCGGAAACGAGTACAGCTCCCCCGGCTGCGTAGTAGTTATCGCAACAGATCTGTATTCTGGAGGCCGCAAGTTCAGTTGCTACCCGTTAAGTATCCTTTCTCCACTGTCTTTCTATCAATCAAAATATATGAAATTATATTTGTTTCAAGGAAAATGATATATTGTGAGTGCGATGCTCCTGACAAAAGGTGGCCCAGTCGGCGAGCCAGTGTTTGTTAAGAAACCATGCTTTTGCCACCTTGTACAAGGAAAACCCAACGTTCTGAGCTTCGCCACGTCATCCCAACGGTTAAAAGCACTGACTCGACTAAATTGATCCAGCCAGTCTTCAAAGTCTTCATCGTAGAGCCCGGCGAAATGAGGAGGACCACGCTGGCAGCTGGTGATAGCAAATGCCAGGGCACAGCAGGGGAGGTGGCAGCGGGGCTGCTTCAAGCCTGAAGCTCCATCGCTGCTACAGGCAATCGCCCACCTGAACGGAGCTCCAGGGGTCTGCTTGTAAGGCGTTGAGGACGGGATCGAGCGCGACCTCCACCTTTTTCTAAGGGCCTTGGGTACTCTTTGTGGTAAGGCGTTTATGTTACGACAAAGCCGTCTCCGAACACCGGTTCTGCAACCAATGATGATGATGATCAGTCCCGTAGTAGACGAAGCGTTCCTCGATGTGTTCGACGATGGGGATAGTGGGGAAGTGAAATAAATGATTTTCTACGCTTTGGAGCTTCGCGCTCACAATAGGTTACATAATTTCTCATTTTCTTTAACTTTATGTCTGGATTGCTCTAGCGTCATTTCTGTCTAATTTGACTGGGTATTCGTGTGGTGCAGGGGACACAACTGTAATGGTTGTGTCCCCTGCTAGTAAACTTCATTGAAATAAATATAAATAAATAAATGTATCTATATATAATAAATATATATATAATATATATATATATATATATATATATATCTATATATATATAGATATATATATTATATATATATATGATATCGTTTATTATATGAAGTTTATTGGCATGGCTGGCAAGAGGTCCCTACGAGGTCTGGAGTCCGCGTGCCTCGCGCCGTAGCACTGTCGATGGAGCCGCGGCTGTGTCGCACGGGCGGCATATACTCACAGGGTCAAGAGGACTGTGATTTGGGCGAGTTGGTGAATGTTCATGATTGACAATCCAGCGCGCGAAAACACGGCACAAAAAGGAACGAGAGTTAGACAGGACAGCGCTGCACTCACAACTGATTTATTGTGAAGAAAACATTGGTCATATATACAGATCAGTCTCCCACGTGGCGGTAATTTATTGCACCCGATAACCACAAACAAACAGGGTAATTGATTCCCCTCGGAAGGTCAGCCTCCGATTTAGGCAAACGCACACCCCCTCGGGAAGACTGGTGCTCTTAAGGCCGCCCACTTTCTTTGCTACAATCACCCCAGGGGACAGAAGGAGCGATCCTTGGCGACTAGACCGGCTCGACGATGTAATTGACAGGAGACGTTTTTTCGACGACTCGGTAGGGACACTTGTATTTGCTCTGAAGTTTTCTTGAAAGCTCTGGTGCTGAGGATGGTCTTCTTAGCCATGGAGGGAGCCAGCAGCGTAAGTCGGCGTTGCACTACTGTCATCGTGGCGAGATTGCTGACGTCCTTGGTCTGCTGCCGTGGAGGCGCGTAATAGTTGGCGGCACTCTTCTGCTCGGTTGGCGATTTCTGAGATTGGAACACATTCCTATATGTCAGGGCGGTACGAAAGGATGGTGTCAAGTAGGCAGGAAGGTTCACGACCATACAACAGAAAGAATGGTGAAACGCCGGTGGTTGTCTACCTGGCAGTATTATACGCGTACGTGACGAAAGGAAGTACTAAGTCCCAGTCCGAATGGTCACGAGACACATACATGGAGAGCATGTCACTCAGGGTAGGGTTAAAACGTTCTGTCCTCCATTGGTTTGTGGGTGGTAGGATGTAGTCTTGTTGTGAACAACGTGGCATTCAGTGAGCAGCGCCTGCATAACTTCGGACAAGAAGACCCATTCTCGGTCGCTCAACAGTTCCCTGGGCACTTCGTGCCGCAAAATAAAACGTTCAAGGAGGAAGGATACGACATCGCAAACAGTGGCAGTGGACAGTGGAGCTGTTTCCGCATACCGTGTGAGATGATCAGGTGCCACAATATTCCAACGATAGCTTGCGGCCGTGCTTGGAAGTGAACCGTAAATTTCTATCCCAAAACGATAAAAAGGTCGTGCTGGACACAAAAGTGGCTCAATGCTCCCGTACTTGATTACAAATGTGTACATCCCCCGCCAGTATTAGCGCAAACGGAGCCTCTGATACGTTTTCAACACTCCAGTGTGGCCGCACTGTGCGTCAGCGTGGTAGTAAGAGCAAAAGACAGAACGCAAATGACCAGGAATTACGAGTAGCCATTTGCTGCCTTGAGATGAGTAGTTCCGGCGGTAGAGCAGGTCGTCACGTATGGAGCAGTGTGAAGCGTGGAGGCGTGTTGCCCGGAATGCTGGAACTGTTGGTGGACTCGACAGAGTTTGGAAAATTGCGGCAATTCACAGATCCTTAGGCTGTTCCGAGGCCATGTATTGTATGGCTAGTGACGTCAACGCGCGGTCTGTTGTGAACAAGCAAGCAGTGTCGGACACGACGGGTGATCCAGACAGAGCATCGGCATCAGTGTGTTTGCGTTCAGACCGGTATACGACTTGGATGTTGTACTCTTGAAATTCAAGAGCCCAACGTCCGAGTCTACCGGGAGGGTCTTTCAGTGAGGACAGGCAGCATAGAGCCTGGTGATCCGTGACAACGTAGAATGGATCACCGTAGAGATAAGGGCGAAGTTTGGTGATAGCCCAAACGATAGCCAAACATTCCTGTTTGGTGACGAAATAGTTCCGCTCCGCCTTCGTGAGGGTGCGACTGGCGTATGCAACAACGTATTCATGGATGCCTGCTTTGCGCTGAGCGAGAACGGCGCCTAGACCGACACACCTGGTGTCAGTGTGCTCTTCGGTAGGTGCAAGCGGGTAAAAATGGTGCAGTATTTGTGGCGACGTTAGCAGGCTTCGCAAAGCCACAAATGCCTATTCACAATCAGGAGACCAATTGGCAATTTATGCGCTTCTGTTGAGGAGCTCGTCAAAGGGGCGATCATGGTGGCAAAGGTTCGGACGAATTGCCGAAAAGAGGAACAGTGGCCAATGAAGCTTCGAAGGCCTTTCATAGTGGTCGGTTTTAAAAACTCTGTCACTGCACGAAGCTTTTCTAGGTCCGGAAGAATGCCGTCTTCAGAAACAACGTGGCCCAAGATTGTTAGCCTCTGAGCAGCAAAGCGGCACTTTTTCAAGTTTAGTTGCAAGCCAGCCAAAGTAAAGCCACGTCAACACTTGCTCAAGGCGCTCAAGGGCCCTATTCTCGGACTGCAGAAATTGCGGTGAATTCGCCCATGTTTTTTTTCCGTAAGCACGGACGTAAGCAATCAGTGACGTGCTGCAGATATAGCCATGATGACAAGCAGTGTAATTTGACGAGTCACTCATAAAGATCGCTACCAAGGTATCAAATATTGTGCAAGAAAGGTATAAAAACACCTGGAATGTACTATAAAAATTAACGGTAGCTGAGGCTGACAAAAAAAAAACACATTTCTGGAGGTAAAAGTTGGCGTCAACACCACAAGGCAATCGAGTAGCGTTGATCCAAAAGCGAGCGAAAGCGGATGTCGAGCTAAAGAACATCACAGATTTTTTTTACCGTATCTATTTATTTCTTTCACTCACTTTTAGTAACATAGCTGGGCTCTCTGGTTCAATGCAAGCTTTGTTGCGTTATCACCTTCCCTGCTGCCACCGCCGCCATGCCATCGTATGCTGCTATGTTACAAGTTTATTGCGTGATCACAGAAAAAGACGGCCCCGACCATTGCTTCTATGACACATAAGAGCAGCGAAGCGCTACGCCTGATAAACGCGGAGCGCACTGATGTCGCCGATTCACTCATTCGTCAAGCTCGACTTCAATCAGCGCTGTAATGAACCAAATAGTCCCTTTCCTTGTTATTTTTCTTTTGAGTTCGATCATGTGAGCTAACAGCTTACTAGGACGAGTGTGGACAAATGCCATGCATTGGGTTCTCTTTGTCATGGAGAGGGTTGTACTGCCCTCTTATGTTGCGGTTACGCCAAGCAAATAAGTTTTATTTTATTGTCAAACATGAAAACAAAAGACTGCACGCTATTTGTATGCTCCATGATCGCTAACTTGGAAGCAGTTGAAACTATAATTTATTTCGGTAGGAAACATGCTTTAGACAGCGCGCATGCGAAACCGCGCCTGCTGTAAATTCACGGACATTTCGCCGTGCCGAATAGCGGCGAAATTGTTTGCCCTATTTTGCGACAAAACAGCACGCCATTTTCAAGCTGTTATGGAGCATTTCGTCACTTTTACGCAGGCTGAAGTTGCCAATGCATGACGTAATCGTTCCCGCCAACTGTTTAAATTACGTCACGCCTTCTCAGCCAATTGCGGAGGGGGTGTTTATTACAAGCATTATTGTTGTTGAATAGCAAATACAAGCTTACGTTGTCATGTCTAGTGCTTTTTGTCGGGTTTTTCGTTTCCTGCCAATAATTATGCGCTTTCAGTAAAGAGAAATAAGGGAAACTTTAGAACTGGTGCCCGTAAACGTCATGATACGTCAAAATGACGACGGCACACACAACCACTTTGTCAACCGGAAGCACGTGACCAAAATTAAAAGCCAATGAAAAAAGGCTTCTGGCAAATTGTAGGCAACCATGGCGAATTGCCGGCAATTTGTGCAGTCGAGAATAGGGCCCCAAGGTGCGTGTTGAAATATGGCGAAAACACGACAGTGTCATCGAGATAACACAGACAGGTGTTCCACTTCAGGTCGCATAAAACATTGTCCATCATTGGCTCAAAGGTAGCTTGCATTAGTAGCTTGCATTGGTAGTTTGCATTACAAACCCGCAAGGGCATTACATTGAATTCGTAAAGCCCGTCGGGCGTAATTAATGCGGTTTTTGAGCGATTAGCATCGGCCATTGGCACTTGCCAGTGGCCAGACAACAAATGTAGTGAGTACAAGAATTCGCCTCCCCTGTGAGCAGTCGAGAGCATCTTCGATACGAGGTAGCGGGTAGACGTCCTTGCGTGTAATCTTGTTCAGGCGACGGTAATGTACGCAGAGCCAGATTGACCCGTCTTTCTTTGTTACCAGTACCACGGGGGAGGCCCATGGGCTGGTAGAGGGCCTAATTACGTTGCGCGCGAGTATATCTGCTACTTGCTCGTCGATCACGCGGCGCTTCGCAGGTGACACGCGATATGGTCGCTGACATTGTGGGGCGTGGGAGCCGGTGTCAATTTCTTGTGCGACATTCGACGTGCGTCCCAAGCTAGCCTGCTGGCAATCGAATGATCCGCCAGAACGTTGTAGAAGTTTGATGAGCTGGTCGCATTGGGCCGAGGTGAGGTCTTTGTTGATAGACTGTAGGAACCCGTCTGGACTTGCCCTACACTCGGGAATAAGTGCACTCACAGGGAAGAATAACGGTTCCTGGGGCACGGTATTTACATGCGAGGAATCAACAGCTTCCACTAATCCCAGATATTCCCCGTGGAACAGTGTTGTCGGATAAGGGAATGCGATGCAGATAGCCATTAAGCTTGACCGAGAACGAACAGCAAGGAAGGCGGAAGATAAGGGGAGCAACTTGCTGGAAAGAAATAAACTCGACGGTGAAGAAATTACTGTTGTGTCTGAGGCGACATTGCAAGAAATAGGCACAATCATGGAGCAGCTCGGGGGGAATATCGGTATCTTCAGAAACCAGCAACTTGATCCACATTTCGTGCTACGGCGACTGCCACAATGGTAGAATTTCAACTTGCGCACGAGCGCAATCGATTATGGCGTGATGACCGGGCAGAAAGCCCCACCCAAGAATGATATCGCGAGAACATGACGGGAGCACAACGAACTCGATGACGTACGTGGCGCCTTGGATGAGGACACGAGCGGTGCACATGGCTAGCGGCCTAACGTCTTGCGGTCTTGCTGTCCGAAGAGTAAGTCCACCGAGAGGTGTTGTGACTTTGCGCAACGAGCGGCAAGTACGGTCACTTAACACTGACACTGCGACTCCCGTATCAACAAGCGGGAGTGCGACGACACCTTCCACAGTCACATCTATAACGTTAGCGGGTGAGGTAAGACGACTTCGGCATTTTGATGCAGGTACAGTTCTTGCCTAGGGAACTGCAGCCGTCAGTTTCCGTCGGCGATCGGATTTTGTCGGAGGCGCATGGGCGACACGGCGCTTCGACGAGGGGAAGAAGTGCGACGACACGAAAATGCTGGTCACTAACTAGTGCTGCAGCTCGGTGTCGGTCCTGAATCACCGGGAGCGAAATACGGCTGAGATCCGTAGGCCAATACAGGGTGGACATCACTAGCAAATGGTGGCCGCACATGGCACATCCGTGCCACGGGCCCGGGCAGGCAGCATGCGTAACAGATGGGGCGGTTGTCTGGTGATATCCAAGGATTGAGCTTTTCAGGTACCGGTCGAGGATATGGTGTCTGCCGCTGGGGTGCCGTGTATTGATATGATAGGAAGGCTCCTGGCTCCAGTTGTCGTACGACTGAAGCGTAAGTGACCGCAGCCGATGAGGCAAGGGGCGCTGCCATGGGTACCATTAGGGGCGATGCTACTGGAGGAGCGAGAGGCGTTGCGGCGTTAGTTGAAAAGAGAGGTGCCACTGATGATGATAAGTGTGAGGTGAGGGTGAAGCCACGGATACAGGCCGATGTGGCGTTTGGCAGGCTGAAGGAAGCGCCTCTTCGACCTGGTCTTGAATCACTCGCCCCACAGTCGGGGGCAGCGGAAAGGCAGGCTGTCGAGCACCAGGCAGCAGGGCCAGCTGCTGCGAAACTTCTGCACGCCCGAACGCCTCGATGTACGGCAGAAGAAGAGAAAGGTCGGAAGGTACCGCCAATGACCGCAGTGACCCTCGTTGAACGTCTTCGTTGGGCAGTGTGCGTTGACGTGTAAAAACACGCTGTTTGCGCAGCTCGTCCTAGCTGAGGCACTAATTGAGGACTTCGTCAACAGTCTGCGGGTTCTTGCCCAGGAGCATCCGAAATGCATAATCCTCGATGCCCTTTTGGACGTTTCTAATCTTGTCAGGACTCAGACATCACAGTATCCACCCGCTTGCAGAGGTCTACGACGTCCTCAATGTAATTGGTGAAACCCTCGTCATCTCGCTGTGCTCGCACGCGAAGCCGCTGTTCAGCGCGAAGCTTACGTACAGCGGGGCGACCGAATGCCTTAATAAACTCAGCCTTGAATTCAGACCAAGTTTCCATGCGCGCTTGCTAGTTATGAAGCCACGTGTTGGAGAGCTTGCTCAGGGAGAACTCGACGCCCCATCTCGCTCACTCCTGTGTTCTGTAAACTCATAGAACGGCTCATAAATAACCGTATGACCCATTACCTGGAATATGTACGGCCATACTTTCATCCTGCGCAGACTGGCTTCCGCCCAAACCTGAGCACTCACGATAGCCTCTGGCTATTACGCCGAGTGATAAATCGCTCCATCATAACCACTCTCCTCCCGACCTGAGGCTAGCAGTGGACATACGTAAGGCTTTTGATCGCGTCAGCCAATCCGCCATACTAGAAGAACTGGCACACGCCTACCCAAGCGCCCGGGCTCAAATCTGGATCCGCAACTTCCTGAACGCTCGTCCAATACGAATTCAAGGATCTGCACCCAGGCTGGAGTCCTCGCACATACTACCTTGACCGCGGGGTACCTCAGGGATCCATACTTTCTCCGATCCTATTTAACCTCGCCATGGCGAGGGTAGCTCGAAATCTCGAGCGTGACTCTGCTGCCCGCTTCACAATATATGCTGATGACGTAACCATATGGACTGAATCAGCCGACTTTTTATGCCCGGAAGACATGCAAACCGAACTTCAAGCCGCAGTAAATAGCCTTGAATGCTCCTTGGCCACTCTTGGTCTCGAATTGGCCCCTGAAAAAACCGAATTCTTACCCGTATTTGGCCACAAACCCCCCTCCGCACTATAATCCTCTAACTCTCTTCTCGCCGGTACCCCTATAACCGCTAGTTTCCAACCCATGCGATTACTCGGAATCCCAATCGGACACAAAAATAGCCCGTCAATATGGCTACAACAACTCAAACCTAAATGGAAAACAATTCAACATGCCATACGTCGCCTGTCGAACAAATTTGGTGGAGCAAGCCAGAAGGCGACCCAAACATTAGCACAAGCTGTCGCCATTGTACTATAACTTACGCAGCCCAATCCTACGACCTTAACAAAACGCACATGAGAATACTTCAAAATCTGCACAGAGCCACCCTTCGCACCATCAGTGGACTACCCAAACATACTCGTCTTGAGAACCTGCAAGCTGCAGTTGCTCTTCCCCCTTTGGAAAATATCATTCAGGAGCAAGTACATCAATCCCTCCATAAACGCTCATTAACTCATCAAGGTGTCTCCATCATCGCCTGGGACAATCTGAAGCCGTTACAACCCAACGACATCGCACCGCCTTTGGCTCCCTGGAACCGCCCTTCTGTCACGGACTCTACTGCCACCCATCCCGTCCCGCGTAACGCCCACCCCGTCCGCGCAGCCCGCATCAACGCCCTCCGGAACAGTAAACGCCCCCAAGAAATTGACATTTACACCGACGCAAGCATAGCTAATCCACTAGTTGGCATCGCATGGACATCACCTGATCTCCCCTCCATCCAAGGCAAACGAACCCTTAATATTCCGTGTGCTACCATTCTGGAAGCGGAACTCCATGCCATCATTCAAGCCATCGACTTCCTCATGTTCGACTTTCACTCCTCCGTCCCTTCACAAATACGCATCCTGACGGACTCATTCGAAGCCCTAAAGACACTACAAAGTCCCACATCCACCAATCCCATTGCCAACAAAATCCTGCATCAGATCTCCATCCTAAAATCTAGCGGCATCCATCTTCGCATTGACTGGTCGCCTGGACACGAGGAGTCTTCACCGGGGAACCAGGCAGCTCACTCGGCTGCACGGGAGTGCATAACCTCCAGTCCTCCGCTGCTACCCGACTTGGCTCCTCCGCCTCCTGAGTCATTACCGCCAGCCATACAGATTCTACGGTACAAAAAAGACAAAAAAGACCGCCTCAAGACCCTCACTCCAACCGGCTTTTTATCTGCTCTACCCCCGCTCCCAAGATCAGCCGAAATTTTTATGAACAAATATTTTGCAAATGCTAGCTTAACCCCAGAGACATTCCGTAAATGGTAGACCCCATCCCTGCCACCTCGATGTCCCTTCTGCGCCTCCCTCACACCCGCTAATCTCCAGCACCTAATTTGGCACTGTCCAAAATTTACGCGTTACAGAAACTTCAAGCCTCCTCCAAATGCCTCCTCCTCATACATCGACCCTCGAACACTGGAACCCTCCACGCTGACTTTAATTGCGCACTACTCTCTAGAAAGCGGTCTAGCGCGAGCAGTTTAGAGCCGTGAGCCTGCTCTCCTCATCCCACGTGGCCTCTTCCGCCTTAAGGAGCCAACCAGCTTCAACTTGAACGGTTTATTTTCAAGATGTCCCAAGCCTCGAATATCCCACCCTCTACTCCCACCACTTCCCCCACTTGACCTAGCGTCTTCCTAATGTAATAAAGGCTATCTCCTCCTCCTCCTTATTCATCGTTAATGTGTCTGTACTCTGAACTAATTTGTCATCCCGAGTGTGTTTTTATAGGTGTTTTTTTGTCTGGCTGTTCGCTCTTGTCTGCCTGCCATGTTTAAGAGTGTTTATTGTGTGGCTTGAGTTGAGTGTTACGTTTTGTTACGTGCACTGTTCCTGAGTGCAGCAACAGCGGGCCGTTCATTCCCTACCACCTTTCTGGGAATACTAGAATGACTTGGCTTCGAATTTGTGCAGGTTCTGGTTGATTAGTTGTGAATTATAGGGTTCAGTATGATGTTGGTAGACTTTCCGGATGAAAACCCACCCACGATGGTTAGCGTTGCTTTGCAAGTCATAAATACTGGAATATGTCATTCACCAGTATGGCATACAATTAAAAAGTTTGTATGCCCCGGCTTTGAAAAATTCAGCAATTTACGTTAGTGGCCCTGAGAACTTCACAATAGAGTCATTGGCAATTGCGTGGCACTGTGGTGGTAGTTTTGGAGGTGTCCTTATAAAATGAAGTCGTCTGGTGTTTTCCCTCCAGAAACAGGAAATGCTGCAGAAATGTTATTTCAAATTAGTGTTTTTTGTAAATTTAGGTACAACAGGTGTTGACCGACACTTGTAGAAGGTACCATCATGCTGTAAAAGGTGATTTCAAGGTGTTTAAAAGTGAGACATCAGGGAAAGCCCCTACCTCTCTCACTCTCAGCGACAGGGGCACTGAAATTAATTAACGGTACAAAAATAGCTTGGTTTTATACCTATTTGCGGGTTCGAAGCGATGTTCATGCATTAAGATAACCTAAAAGACAGATATCAGATCAATATGCATTCGCTGTTTCGCAAAGCTGTTTCGCCACGCTGGTAAAAACAATAAGTTTTCTATCCGCACTGTAACGCGGCGGTGACAGGATTTCAGGAAATATTCATCATTGTATGCATTTTTATTATTTGCTTATAGTGAGAAATTAATGGGTTTTTATGCATCATTACACCTTGAAATTGTTGTTCCTTTCTTAGAGGAAATAAGTAACCATTCATTTTATTTTCCGGGTACAATTGTGCCCAGTGTTTCTTTAAAAATACAATTGCCGAGATCTTCGCAAGAGCAAATATAAAACCGTGGCTATCTGACCCGTGGAGCCCGTTTGTTGTCCCAAAGTTGGACTTGTCGTTCGCAGAGAGGCAGATTACAGGGTGTGAAATATATTTTCACATGTTGACCATATAAAAAAGAAAAAAATCTGAGTGACAGTGTCTTCCCCTGAGATTTCAAAGTGGGAATCACAGTGTGAAAGTGACAACTACACCATGAGTGACATGACTTTGTTGAACGCGTGTCGCTAAATGTACGCGACCTCGTCTTACCCGGAATGTTTTTAAACAACTAGCAATAATCTTGAACATGTTGTGCGATATTCCTTATGATTTTGTATAACTAAAAATGCCACAGCGTCAACGGATTACAATACATTTAGATGCAACCATATTCGTTCTTGACGTACATCTTGCATCTAGGGGCATTTTTAATGTTCGACTAGGGGGCAAAAATAATAGTTCGTGGATTGACACGCATTGAAACCGGTCCTGGAGCTGTCGAGAAGACCACTGTAATTTAAAAATGTACACAAGTCTTGTGTTTATTATCTTCGCGAGGAGCTTCCAGATTACACTTGACAGATCAAGAGGTCAGTAGCTTGAGGGTGAATTCGCGTTTGTCGCTTTAAAGGGAAGCCTCCACGGTGGACTCCATTGAAGGCCTCCGTAAACGCCCCAAAAGCCATTATTTTTGTGTGAGTGTAGCAGTGCTTAAAGATTATCAGCGTGTAAGTATTCTATTACACTGTATGTAATGTTTTTGCACGTTTTTGCACAGAGGAAGGTGAGGCGTCCCTTGGAAAAGTTGAGAATGCAGCGGTGGCGTGATGTATGCTCAAAATTAGATATCCACGAACCTCTGTCACGCATCTGGCGCGTTGTTAAGAGAATGAGCAGCAATGTTCAGCAGCTATACCCATTCAGAGCGCTATCGTTGCACATTGCCATTTCCCCAAAAGAGGCGGTTGAAGAGTACTGTAGAATCCTGACCACAAAATCAGTACCTCCGACATGCCCTGGAAGTGGCTCCTCCGAAGTACCGCCAGCTGCTTGCCCGCCATCGACCTCCCCTTTACCGTGCAAGAATTCAACGCTGCCATTTCCCGTGCCAACAAACGTTCTTCACCTGGGCAAGACGAAATCACCTACGAGGCCATATCTCACCTGTCTCACCACTCTCGATTACGTCTCCTGGAATACTACAATTCACTTTGGGTCGCTGGCACCGTACCTTCAGAATGGAAACTAGCAAAACTCGTGGTCATCCTGAATCCTGGAAAATCACCCACGAGGTATGATTCTTTCAGAGCGTTAGCTTTGCTAAGCCATATCGGTAAAATTATGAAAAAAAATGATATCCAGGAGAATGACCTGGTTCCTTGAAAGCAAAAAAACTTTATCCACCTGAGATGAACGGTTTTCGCGAGAATAGAGCTACTATCGACAACGTAATTTCACTGGTTTCGTCTCTAGAAGATGAATTACATAACGGATACACCCCCTTGCAGTATGTTTGGACATAAAATCGGCATTCGATTCCGTTTTCCATGATGCAATCCTAGCATCTCTTGCTGCTCTTGGCTTCGGGGGAAAACTTTACGCGTGGATAACAAACTTCCTACAGGGGCGAGAACTCTTCATGTGCACTCCAGAAGGCCCTACGTCCTACTACGCCATACAAAAAGGAGTGCCTCAAGGGGCCGTTTTGAGCCCCCTCCTGTTCAACCTGACACTCATCCACCTAAAGCGAGCCCTCCAGTATGGCGTACATATCACACTCTATGCGGACGACATCTGCATTTGGAGTGCGGCGCGGTCACGTTGCACCATACAACAAAGACTGCAGAAAGCTCTTGCGAAAATATCAGCATACGTTTCGCCAATAGGACTGCATCTATCCTCTGAGAAAAGTGTTTCGATGGCTTTTACTTGGAAGAACATGAAGCAATATCCATTATTCCTCGGAGGACGTACCCTGCAATATGTACGTACTCAAAGATTCCTCGGAATCTTAATAGACCGCAATCTTTCATGGGCTCCGGAGGTTAAAAGGCTCCGTACGAGAATATCTGCGATGTCAAAGATCGTCGGGTATCTTGCCGGTAGTCGATGGGGCAGTGACTGCCGCTCCATGATACTACTCTGTAAAGCCTGTGTCGACGGCATAGTGCGCTACAGTCTTCCTGTCCTCCAAAATCTGTCACCAACCAGCAGAAAACAGGTAGACGCGGCAAGAACAATTGCCTCCGTATCTGCCTCGGACTTCCCAGAGGGTCGTCGTGCATGGTTACTGCCGCTGAAGCTGGCTGTCTGCCCTTGGACGTGATTAGGCTCCAAGAAACCGTGCGGATATACCAGCGACATCGGATGCAATCCAAAACCCATACAATAATCCGACTGATAGAAAATGGGAACTCAAGTTTCGGTCGAACATTGAAGTCGTTGCACCTTTCGATTCCCACCCAGGCACCAAATTCGATGCCATCTCATTTCCCGCCCTGGACCCTATCGCCATTGCATATTAGATGCAACATCCCGGGAATCTACTCTAAAAAGAATATGAATCAAAGCGGCTTGTTGCAGTTGACACTCTGCCACATTTGCCGACTATACTCAGGCACAAACATTTTTACAGACGGGTCGTGTACGCCTGGCCGGGGTTCCTCCGGGATCTTCATCTCGCCCACTGGACAGACGTTTTCTTATCGTCTCGAGCGGGCAACGTCATCTATGTCAGCCGAGCATCACGCCATCAAAGAAGCCATCCGGTACATTCTCCGCCAACCGCCGGGGCAATGGACCATCTTCAGAGATTCCAAGGCAGCCCTCCAAAGTCTACTGCTCAACGACTGCTTCAGCATTCACGAACACGCCTCTCGTGAAATAACTTACTTGCACCACCAGGCCTTCTCCAGAGTGGATCCCTAGAGAAGGCAAGCGCTGCAGGGGGCGGCAGAAAGTAGATGTGCAGATGAGATTAAGAAGTTGCTGGGATAAATTGGTCACAGTTGGCACAGGACCGAGGTAATTGGAGAATAATGGGAGAGTCCTTTGCCCTGCAGTGGGCGTAGATAGGCTGATGATGATGATGATGATGACCACCAGGCCAAAGACACTGGGAACCAAGGGACATTTCAGTGGCTTCCAGGCCACTGTGGTGTTCCAGGTAATGAAAGGCAGATGAAGCAGCTCGCAGGGGCCTTCAAATGCATAATATAGGGAAGGTCTTCTTTACCAAACATGAATCCTCAGCTATGACGAAGGCACTTGTTTAAGGAGCGGAACCGTCTTGGGTCTCTTCCAGGCACCATTATCCGTTCTTGCAATACATAGACCCCGAGCTGAGGATTAAGCTGCAAGAGCGACTTCCGCGCCGACTAGAAGCTTTGTATCACCGAATACGACTCAATGCAGCGCTTACAAAAACTTACTGTTTCGACTTGGCGCCACCTCGAATTCTTATAAGCGATAACTGCGGATCGCCAGAAACCGTGGAACACGTACTGTTTAGAGTGCCCCACTTACATGCTTGCAAGGTGCCGTTTGGAGCAGAAGATCCAACACCTTAGCCCAGGACCAATCAGCCTCTAAGCGCTCCTTGGTCCCTGGCACACTCCTTCAGCACAACGCAAACCACTAAAGGCGTTGTTTGAATACCTGGACGAGATCGGCGTCACTGAACTGATTTAAACTACTTAGAACATGACGTTCGTCGAACTGTTCACACAAACTACATGATGCCCGTTTTTTTTTACTTCTTCTCTTCTATTTGTTCTGGCCTGTATCTATAGGGCCTTTTTCTACTCTCCCCTACCCATTCCCCCCGCCGTAGTAGCATGTCGGTGGTACGATTTTGGGAAAACTCTCGGCTTTCCACTCTAATAAAGAGCTTTCTCTCTCTCTTACAAGTAGTCAGGACTATCCTCTTGTAATGAAGTAAAAACGGAGAGATTTAAGTATAGTATAACCTATTTTCATCGGGCAACACTTCGTTTCACATGGTATTGTAGGATTCATGAGTGTGTTTGCGTAGTGTAAAAAACATGACGCTTGTTAAACTATTTTCAATTTGTGTTATGTTTGTCTATATACTCGCATTTTCTCTTGTAGAAACCAGGTGTATGCTTTGTGGCTGCTTTTCTTTTGATGTAGATAACTTTGTCGTGCCTTTATTTTCACTTTTTTTAAGATTTTAAGAACGATATCACAAGTTCAATCAAGATGTGTACAGAATAAAACCATATTGTTGTTTTAACAAAGGTAATGAGTATCGGTAATAGTTATCTTTGGGAAGTGACTTGTATATAAGTCGAGGTTAAAGTTATGGAACACAATATGTCAATTGCATATATTGAGACAGACATTTTATTCATAATACAGTGTCCCCCGCCCTGGAGAAATGTCCTCAATGGGGCTGGACAGCTCCACAAGAACATTTGTATGGAAGTTCAAGTAAGCAGGACATGCGATTGAGAGTCAAATGCTTTTGAAAAACAATAAAAATACCCACTATAAGTTGCTGGTATTGAATCGACTGTGGGATATCTTGAATTTTTACTTGTGCTAACTATATAGATTTTGCACTTGTGAATATGAGTTGCAGATTGGATAGTATACTTTATCTGCCATCGGAAATGCTCTTGGCACTAGTAAATGTTTTTTAGCGCATTCAAAAATGTAGGGAGCGTATAAATGTAAAAGGAGTTTAACAATGCGTTTACGCTAAGTTGTATATCCCATTAGCACACAATATTCCGTCTGTAAACCCTGCTAAGTGCAACCAAAGGTTTTATTATGCTGCAATACTTGTCAAACGCCGTCGAGAACACAACTATTGGCATAATGTTCAGGCAAGACCAGACTACGTAATATTGGGCTACACTCGATACCAAGTGTACGACTATTCGGAAAAACCGACACAGTGCACCCGCTGTCAGCGTTTTGGCCACATCGCAGCGACATGTACCCGCAAGCTGCGTTGTGCGCGCTGTGGGGGAGATCATGAGCTTGCGGCATGTAAGTCTGCTGAAAAGCTATGTGCAAACTGTGGCCAAACACACCAAGGCCGATTTCCCTTACTGCCCAACGTTCCTGCAAGTGAAGGCATATATCGGTACAAGAGCGAGAACAAGGTGACTACAAGGCTGCGAATCGGCGGTCTTATCTAAAAAACGCTCTGGGAAGCGAAACGCGAGCAAGATTCACACCAAAGGAGCCAAGTTCAGCCAGTGTCTGAGGAGATATAGACTTTGACGTTACTGACTTTCCGCCGCTACAACCCCAGTCGTCAGACCAAGTTCCTCAAAGGTCCGCTCGGCCCGCAGGCCCACAGCAGCCTGCCTGGGAAACGCTCCAACCAATTGCGCATGGGTCGTCTCCAACAGAGGAGCCGTCGGCAAACTCAAGCTCCTCCCTTTCTTACGCTAATTGAAGCTGTGCGTTCAATCCTAGCGCCCTTTTTCGTCTCCTGTGGCTCAAGCCATTTTAACCCTCCTAAACACCATTACTCCGCTCTTACGGGAATGGCTGTAAACCATCTCGGGAGTAACGAATCCAGTGCCCATGCAAACACTTCGAATCGGGCAACTGTGTTTCAGTGGAATGCCTGTGGTCTGCGCTACCGCTTGTCCGACCTGCGTTCAGCTAGTTAACAAGCATAAATTCCCGGTCATTGCCATCTCAGAATCCCGCCTGCGATCGGATATTCGTCTGTCGGGGTACACACTGCATCAGTCTTCGACGACCTTCGACCAGAGCAGAGTGCTACTCGGAATTCGTCAGGACTTGACCTTTGCGCTTCACACTGTCGCACAAGACGCATACAACGAATACATTGCAGCAACAGTAAAGCATGGCCGTGCAACCTTCACCATAATAACCGGGTACGTCCCACCGAGGGCGAAATTCAACACGAAGCTCCTGGAAGACATTTTGTCCCCTACACCTCCCCCGCACTTGCTCACAGGTGATTTCAATGCACACCACCCAGCTTGGGGCAGCACAAAGACTACATCAAGGGGAAGCAGTTTGCTCCGTGTTGCCAACGAAGCGGGCCTGGATGTGTTAAACACTGGATGCCCCACATTTTTCCGCGGCAAAACTTCAAGTGTGTTGGATGTCACTATGGCTCTGCTTCCCTGCTGCCGTCCGTGTCCTGGCATTCTGATATGAAAGCTTTGGTAGCGACCACGTGCCCACATACACAATATTGAAGGAATTTGTGGAGGACCGTCTAAGCGGAAGGCATAGTGTGTGCACTGGGACACCTACCAAAACCTATTAGAAGACAATGCTGGAGCCTTCACAACAAGCGAGGAGCTCGCAGTTGCCGTTGGTCGGGCCAAATCGGAATCAACACGGCAAAGTCTACTTCCCAAGCCATGGTCTACATTTGATGGGGACTATGAACATCTTCGCGCTATTCGCCGGAGAGCCGAGCGCCGGGCCAGAAAACCCTACTGCCAGAACGACCATCCGAGCTTCCAGGCGTGCGCAGAAGCGCGTTCAGAAGCACATGGCCACGCTTGCCAAAAACCGCTGGCCCAGCTTTGTTCTAAATTAGATCCACGCAAGCCACTGACACGCATATGGCAGGTATTCCGCAGCCTGAGAGCCCCACCCAGTCAGATTCACCCATTTTCTTCAGTAGCCCTCAAGCGTGGAGTCAGTGAAGTAGACGTCGCAGAAGAATTTTGCACAAAAGTCAGTGCTCCCCAGAGCCCTTCTCTGATTCCCGCGCAGGCTGACCGAGTGGCTTCCTACCACGAATGCTGTGATGATGGATGAGCCCTTTACCATCAATGAGCTATCTGCCAGCGTTAAAATCTGTTAATTTGTCCACCTCGCCTGGGCCTGATGGAGTTAGCTATTCGGCTCTGCGACATCTCGGCAACAAGGCTCTTCTGCGGTTGCTGAGTATATACAACGCATCGTGGCAGACTGGCTGTGTTGAGGCAAGCTGCAAAATTGCCCGACTGGTACCGGTTCTCAAGCCGGGAAAATGCCCCACAGACATAAACTCTTACCGACCAATTGCTCTATTAAGCTGCATTGGTAAGGTAATGGAAAAAATGGTACTACAGCGGCTTGTCTGGGACCTCGAAAACAGGAATGTCTACCCGCCAGAGATGTCAGGATTCAGGCAAGGAAGGAGCAGCATTGACAATGTGATCGCCTTGGTAACAGATGTCCGTGCACAAAAGGCCTGCGAAAAGGTTCACCATTGCTGTCTTCCTAGGCATAAAGGCAGCATTTGACAGTGTTTCCCACGAAGCAATTAGAAGGCAGGTGGCCTTTGTAGGACTTCGAGGCCGAATGCAAGCCTGGATCGGTGATTACCTAAGGATCGGTATGTCTACATGACAACCAAAGGACGGTGACACGACACGACATGCCATCACGCAGGGTGTCCCACAAGGTGTGTGTTCTGAGCCCGACACTGTTCAGTATATGCCTCATCCGCCATCACAAAGGTACTACCTCAAGGAATTCACATCTCGGTGTATGCTGACGACATCTGCATCTGAGCTTCGGGCAGGAACCGCAGACACATACGAGCAAAGTGCAGAAGGCTCTGTTCGCCATTGAAAAATACCTCAGCAGCTGCGGGCTGCTTCTGTCTCCTGAGAAGTGCGGCTGGCCATGGGCATTCACCAAGCGCGATGTATCTCGATACCCACTGGAGATACACGGCGTGCAGATACCGTATGTTTGCAAGCACAAATTTCTAGGCATCACAATTGACCGTTCGTTGTCCTGGGCTCCCCATATCAGGCGGCTAAAAGAGCGACTCCTTTCGTTCGTTCACGTTTTGCGGATGATGACAGAGCACCTGGGGCTGCTCAGTGTCAGCATCTTGCGACTCTACAAAGCGCTTTTCGTAGCCTCTTGCGATATAGCCTTCCAGCTTTACATGCTGTATCCAGGACGAACTTGAAAGTTCTGGAAGGCTTGCAAGCTCGAGCACATGCGAACATGCCTGGGCCTTCAAAATTGCACCTCCACTGATAGGAACCTTATGTGAGGCAAGGTGCTTTTCTGCGACCACTCTCCGCTCACAAGAATCTGCTCCGTACTGGCCTTCGAACCTGTTTTCTCGATGCTTTGGCTCATCCACTGGCTGCCGCTTCTGCATCTCGCGTGGTGCACGTCCCTGCCATCTAATTACCCTCCGACCCCAAGCTGCCATGCTACTCCACCGTGGTTGTTACGCGGCATGGGCTGTGTGCACCCACTGTACCTGGAATAGGCAAAAAGTCGTCTATGCCAGCATCTGCCCTGACATATTTCGTCTTGGAGCATATCCAAAACCCGTTATCCAGACCACATCCAAGTGTACACGGATGGATCCGTGACTTCGGCGTGTCCTTCCGGTAATCGGCGTATGGATTCCGCAGCGGGACGGTCCATTAAAGAAAAGTCAGCCACAGAACATCCTCCACGGAAACTGAGCTAGCAGCTGTCAGAGCAGCACTTCTTTTACATAAGCGGAAGACCCGCTCGGCGGTGGGTAATTCTTTTCCGATTCCCCGTCCAGCCTTGCAACTATTAAATAAGCCGCCTGATTGTCGCAATCAACTTGTCTGCGACATGAACAAAATATTTTTTCTAGTGCGGTGCGCGAAGGACATGAAATTTTCCTTCAGTGGATTACCAGGTCATTCTGGTTATAACGGGCAACAAGATCTGCGATGCGGTCGCCAGAGAAGCCCACGACCTCAACTTCACCGTTGGAATCCCGTTTCCAACGAGGATAGCAAAGCAGCTGCAATCGACCTAGGATGGCAACTCCAGCTGCCGGCTTGGCAGGATCCTCTGAGCAGCTATGCGCCTCTTCATGCTATAGACCCTCAGTGCGATTTCCCCTATCCACGGGGTCTGCCAAAGCGCACTGAAGGCGTGTTACACACGGCTGCGACTTAATGTTGCATACACCCGAAACTTCTTGTTTAAGCTGGGCTGGGTAGAGTCGCCATTGTGTACAGTATGCTCTACTACCGACAACATCAGGCACATTTTAAGCCACTGCTCGCGATTATGCCACTCAGCTGGGCAACAGCGTCGAAGGCACTTGTGCGACTACGACGCCGGAGGTACTCTAGAACTTTCACACTTCCTTGGACCCTGGCGAAATCGTGAGGAGGCAGTGCTCGGTACAAAAACACTGCTTACTTTTCTTGCGGAAACAGGGCTAGAAGAGCTTCTGTGAACTCTCTGAGCATGTACAATTTGTATATGTGTGCATTTATCCTCTTACTCCCCTTTCTTTCTTTCCTTTTCTTTTTCTATTTTTCGCTGTCACCTCACTGTATTCACCCCATCTGGAGTAGCAAGCGCTACCGTTAGTGGGGCTGACCTCTTCAGCTTTCATTAAAGGCGTTCTCTCTCTCGTGCTATGAAGTTTTGTTCAGTGCTACGAAAACCGCCAAAAAAGCATTCTGAGTAGGCGGACGGAGAATTAATCTGGAGTCATTCCTTGCTTTCAAGAACTGTCGGATAGGTTTATCGTCTTTGGTTGTAAAGGTACTAGTGACATTTCAATTTAATGTAATTATGAAAAATAGATTCAAGAAACTACAATCACGGGGGGACTAAAATAAATGTAAAGAATTCTAAAGTAAAAAGCAATAAACATGCCGCAAGCGCTGCTTCCCCATTATACAACAAAAGTCCAAAGTAAGTAAAAGAATATAACTACCTCGGAAGGTGGTTAGGGCTGACCCCAACAAAAAGAAACAAATCTTCACAGAATAGCTATGGGCTGGGAAGTACTCGGCGGGCATTCTAAATTTATTGAATGTGAGCAGCCTCTGACATTCACCGGGAAAAATATACAACTAATGCCTATAGTGGGTGTTAGAATAACTAGATAAAAACTGGGCGCCTTACTAAACAACTGGAAAACAAAATAAGGTCGGCTGGACAGGCCATTGAAGAAATATTGATAGGAGTAACACTTAAGAACAGGAAACGAGCATATATGAATAGAAACTCGAGTACAGGGACATCGTACTTGAAATAAATAAACAAATACTCTTCCTGTAGCAATGTCTACCGTGGACACCCAATGTAACACGGGGGATAGCAAGAGATGTTGTAGAGGAAGAGCTATAGCACAACAGAGGGAGAAAATAAGGTTCTTTGGTGGTAAAGAGTGGAGTGTAGCGCCTCAGGGCCGGAGTGGTTGGAAGTCAATGTTACAGGCCTTCTTTCTGCAGCGGAAGTGAGTAACGTTATGTTGTTGATGATGATGATGGGGATGATGGTGATTTTAGTTAATTACCCTAGAGACAGGTTCTTCGTACGTGAAAACTAGAGGCAAATGTGTTTTGAACATTTTTAATGAAGATTTCAAAATGTTTTGTTCTCATTGAATGTAGTTCCAGATACCACAGTACCAGGGAGTTTCTTCACTTAGCAACGGTAAGACCATTACAGAAGCCAGGGTGGATTCTGTCACAGACGGGAATGGCTTTCTTGAAGTGGCAAAAATAAAGCCTGTGTGTCATTTCTGTGTGCATTCTAATCATTACCAAAAGGTTGGAAATATTCTGGGAGAATCTACAATGGTGCTTATCCCATTCTACGGGTCGCTTGTTGCTTCTGTATAAAAAACGTTGAATAGAAAGTTTAATTTCATTGGTTATACAAACCCGTTTTCTGCGCCCGTACTTCTGCCTGCGATTTGACATGTGTATCGTATGTTTTGTTGCAGAATGTGTAAATTTTATTCAGAAAGAATTTTATTACACTACTACATTATTCTATTATTCTAGTACGCGTTAAAATGCGGTTGCAGTATTTCTTCATTGAAGGTGGCTTACAGATAAGCAAAATTGAGAAATAGGCTCGAATCTCCACAAATGCCATGTGAGGCTGTACGCTAGGTGACTACTCTTCTCGGAAACGTGCCCCGCTATCCTAATTTCAGCCGTTAGATTAACACGACTGGGAGGCATATATCCGCCTCAGACAGGTCGTTTTCTTTTTACTAAGAAAAGCGGTGTTAGAGAGCCATTGACGATGGTGTGCTGAAAATACACGATACCGCCTGAAACCTAAACTCATTGTCCTGGCGGTTGCTTTTTCCGGTTACCTTGAAACGAAGCTTACGTGCACAAACAGGTTCCTTCTCTCCTCAATTATGTATTGAAGAAATCGCAGTTGACCTTGCCGCTACTACCATGCACTTATTCTTTAACCTAGAAGACGAAGCTTCGACTTCGTCGCCAAGGAACAAAAAGGCAAGCAACATAACTAGAACTCGAAAGCAAACGTTCAATTCTGTCGATCGCTACCGAATCGTTATACGAGGTGTTGGTACCTCTCGTGGATCAAAAAGAAAGTCACCTTGACTTCGAGTAGTTCGAGTGACGCTGGCTACAGCGCCGAAGCGGAGAAACAAGACCTTAAAATTTACATAGAATAACGGGGAGACAAGTACAGCTCCTCTGGTTGCGTAGTAGTTATCGCAACAGATCTGTATTCTGGAGGCAGCGATTTCGGTTGCCATCCGCCAGGAAGCCTTTCTGCATTGTTTTTCTATCTATGAACATTTATAAAATTAAACCTGTGGTAAGGTGACTAAAGGACGTCACATACTTTCTCTTTTCCTTTCGTGTACGTTCTTGATTGCCGACCCCAGTGTTTGTCTAAGTTGAGTAGACATTCTTGGTGCAGGGTACACCACCAGAACGCTATACATATATATATATATATATATATATATATACATATATTATATATATATATATATATATATATATATATATATATAGATCTATATATATATAGTATGTATATATATATATATATATATATATACAAAAACTTGGGTGCGACCACTTGGAAAACACTACCAAGGACTTTATTTGGGCAGTTTCGACCAGTGGCTTGGTCTGCTTCAGGGAAAATTACAAGTGACTGAATATGCTCTACGATACACACTTCACGAGAGAGGGGAATTTTGCCCTCTACCTCTCTTTCTTGCCAGAAAAGAAACCAAATAAATGAAAGCAAACATGTACATTAATCTCAGCGGCACATATACACGTCTCTCCCCAGGCGAGCGGCGATACAAAGCAAGGAGAGGGGAAAAGGAAAACAGGAGAAAAAAAAGAGCATAAAGAGGAGGCAATTAGAAATAGAGAAGAGGGGAGAAAAAGGAGAGGCAGAAGAAAGGGGGGTTCTCAGAAGCAGACACCGACGAATACGAAGGTCGAACAGCGGAAACTTGAAAGGTAGAGTGAGGGACCGCTCAGCGGCTCAGAATGACGTGACGTGCCGTATTCCGCGTACTGTAGAGAGAGAGAGAGAGAAAAAAAAAGGAAGAAAAACCCCTAGGAGTGAATTATGTTTGAAGAACGTTGTTGCAAATGTAGACAGGCGCCACATGGCCCCCAGTAGCTCACGAATGCCAATACAGGGTCTAAACACACATAGCGAGAGGAGCGGAGGAAACATGAGTACGGAGGCTGCGGCGTCGGGCAAGGTCCGCGCACTCAACATGGTCCAAAAGTCGTGTTGTAATCGATAGCCCGAGTCGGCGCGGCGCGCCACGGAGATTTATTGGTGCAGAAGCGCTAGCGGAGCGCCGAAACGTCGCCGGAGGAGTCATTCCCGTGCGGCAACGCACCCCCCTAGCCCCCCCCCCCCCGTTTTCCCGAAACTCGTAACCGTGTGGTCGCCAGGTGCGTGTTCTCTATTTTGTTAAAAATGGCACAACGATAATGAGGACAAAAGTAGGCCTGAACCGCAGATTTATTGCTAACAGCACTCGTTTGGCTCCCTCGCCGCACGCCCCCCCATCCCCTCCCCCAAAAAAATAATAAAAAAAAAAGGTTCACGTAAGGTCTCGTAGGCAGCCCAATCTCCCTGCGCTCTCGTTTATACGCTCAGTAAGCGTCCGAAATTTATGTATAAAGAACGATTCTCTCTGTTCCCGCTCGTAAGTATTGCGGAAGCCGGACTGAATTAACACTACTGTATTTTTTTCGAAGGAGTGATCCGGGAGGCTAGGGGCCTGGACAGTGGAAGACCGGGAAGTCCCTTTACATGCGACTTGTGATTGTTAAATCTGGTGCAGAAGGGGGTTTTGGTCGGTCCAATGTACTCCTGATTACAAACGAGGCAACGAAGTTTATAGATTACGTTTGAGGTGTCGCAATTTAAATTTTCTTTGATAGCATATTTAAAGGTTGACCTGCTGGCTTGGGCAATATTAGTCGTCTCGATGTGGGTGCAGACTTTACAGCGCGGCTTGCCGCAAGGTCGGCAGCCCTGAGCCCGCTCAGGTGGCTCTGTTTTAGCGTTGACTAAGAGGTCCCTCAAGTTTTTGCCACGTCGGTACACAATACGAGGGGGCTGCTGAAAAATGGCCGACAACCGGTCGCTCTGTTTGATGATATTGAAATTTCTTCTCAAGATGTCATTTACTTTAGGAATTTGGAAGAGTAGGTGAGAACGAAATTAGTCTCGGGGTGGTTTTCTTTTCGGCTTTCAGCTAGAATGTCCTCTCTTTCTAAGTTGCGAGCACGCTCAATTGCATCGTCAACTATTCCTTCTGGGTATTTTTGGCCAATCAGGGAGGTCTTAAGTTCACGTGCATTTTTCTCGAAATCCTCCTGCCCAGAGCATATTCTACGGTACCTGTGTCGCTGTGAATACGGTATGCCTGTTTTACAATGGCGAGGGTGGCTGCTAAAGAAGTGGAGATACTGTTGGCGGTCAGTGGGCTTCCTGTACAATGTTGTTGAAATGTTCCCACTGTCCAGGAACAGCGTGACATCTAAGAAATTAATGGTTTTGGTTGAGATCTGATGGGTTAGTTTTATTGAAGGGATGCAGGGAGTTGATATCTGAAAGGAATTCCGTGAGGCTCGCCTCATCGTTGTCCCAAATGAAGAAGATGTCATCCAGAAAGCGCTTGTAAATTACGGTTTAGGGCAGCGTTTTCCAATGAATTCCGTTTCCAATGACGCCATGAAGATGTTGGCATATGTTGGTGCCATTTTTTGGCCCCATGGCTGTGCGTTAATTTGAAGGGTAGTGTTCACTGTCGAATTCAAAGTGATTGTATTCAAGAACGAGGAGGCGGAGGAGGGTTTTCTAATGTTCTAGGGCTGACATCTAAGCAACAAATTAGGAGTCACCGTAAGATGAAATCGCGGCCAGTTATGCCATCAGTGATTGAGGACTGTTTGTATAGAGCGACCGTCTCGTAACCGTCCATGGTGACGAGAAAAACTGCCAGGATTGGGACAACTAAGTTCGGCAACCCCGCGTTGGAAGTGACACGTATTAATGTCGACACGTCCGCTTACATCGACCACGGCATTGGACGTGGCTTGCCGTTGGGTACGGGTGTTCGCTGCGGACGGGACTCCTCACCCTCGTTTCGAGGGGGTCGCTGTGATGACCCAGCCACCTGCAGCAAGTCCCTCCTGCGAAACTCTGCTCGCTCCGCACATGCATGGAGGACCACGCGTCGTCAGTTTCTACAACCCACCCGAACCTCAGCAGTAATTCGAACTCCCCGTGTTCCCACAGAGGGAAGAGGCAAAAAAGCGACTCTTGAAGAACCGACTTGAACAACGAAATGTGGGTGGCGCTCGCCGAAAGTATGCTCGACCTCCTGCGCGGACCAGCCCGACTGCTGATGAGCTGGGGGGCCCTCGTCGGGCCGACTCTCCTACATCGAGGCGGCGGGCGCGGGCGTGCTTGGTGCTCAGAATTGACAAGACAGCAGCTCAGGTGAGGTCCGCTCTAACGCAACATGGTCCAGGGTCCTTTCTAGAATTGCGCAAATGTGTGGAGAAAACGAGTACGGTTGACTCGCATGCGTGCTACCTAAATTCTTACGTGAAATATAATAAAGCACCCCAAGGGTCTCCAAGTCAAATTATCACCATCAATGTCGACACTTAATGACACCGAGAGGAATCAGTGGACAAAAATTTTAAATGACGCATCCGTAAGCCTGACGAAATTGGTTATGGAACACAGCACTCGGAAGGCCCAAGAGCTAAAGTCAACAGAACTGGCAAAACGTAAGGAATCAGTTCTTTCAGAATTAGAACAATGTGAACTAGAGAGGTACGAAAAATAAAAAGCAGGTTATGGCGGAGAAAAGAAATGAAAAAAGTACGAAACGAGATCAACTTCCCATTTGCGGGAACGGGGCGGCACAGGCGGAGGCTTCGGGGGTGGACGGCCGCGTTGGGCCTGCACTGATATGCGACTCAAAAGACAACCTGCCGTGTTTGTAACGTTGTGAACGTCTCAAGCAGACAGCTCTCTCCAGCTGAACTCAAACTACTTTCAAAGGACTAAATTTCTCTCCGTCCTCGGGAAACATCAATGAATTCGAACTGTATCAGGACCTCGACAACTTTGCTAGAAACCTGCGCCTACCGAGAATACTTTCCATGACCAGCCCACGGGCAGCAAAAAACTATTTCCTGGACTTTTCAGACAAATGTTTACACCAAGTGAGCAACGGGATAAGCACTTAGACATGTACATTTCGGCCGTACAGAAAGATATCATCACCACGTTCGAAAAACGGTTGCCCGTTCGCAGCAAACCTCGGATCAGACGAACGCGAAGCACTCAAGAGCCTCAGTGAGGATTCTGGCATCGTAATAAAACCGGCGGATAAGGGAGGGGCCGTAGTGATTCTGAACAAAAATGACTACCTAAAAGAGGGGCAGCGACAGCTAACTGATAAGACATTCTACCGCAAGCTTGCTGCCGACCCAACAATACAGTTTGAAGCCGAAATTATCGACGCACTCAAGTCATTGCTGGACGATGGGAAAATTACCCACGCAATGTATAAATTAATGGTACCTCATAATTCTAAGCCTGGCCGTTTCTACCTTCTTCCCAAAATACATAAATAAATAATCCTGGCCGCCCTATCGTGTCGAGCAATGGAACGGCAACAGAAAAAATATCCAGTTTTATCGACCACCTAATAAGGATATCCCTCCAACGTTCCCCTCATACATAAAAGACACGGGTCACTTCCTCCCGCGAGGTTTCGAACCTAGTGTCCCACCTGGCAGATTTCTCGTCACCATGGACGTTACGTCGCTCTATACAAACATTCCTCATACTGATGGCATACTGGCCGCGATTTAATCTTACGGTGACTCTAATTTTTGCTTAGATGTCAGCCCTAGCACATTAGAAACCCTCCTCCGCCTCGTTCTTGAATACAATCACTTTGAATTCGACAGTGAACACTACCTTCAAATTAACAGGCACAGCCATGGGGACAAAAATGGCACCAACATATGCCAACATCTTCATGGCGTCATTGTAACTGGAATTCATTGGAAAACGGTGCCCTAAACCCGTAATTTACAAGCGCTTTCTGGATGACATCTTCTTCATTTGGGACAACGATGAGGCGAGCCTCACGGAATTCATTTCAGATATCAACTCCCTGCATCCTTCAATAAAACTAACCCATCAGATTTCAACCAAAACCATTAATTTCTTAATGTCACGCTGCTCATGGACAGTGGGCATATTTCAACAACATTGTACAGGAAGCCCACTGACCGCCAACAGTATCTCCACTTCTTAGCAGCCACCCTCGCCATTGTAATACAGGCATACCGTATTCACAGGCACACAGGTACCGTAGAATATGCTCTGGGCAGGAGGATTTCGAGAGAAAAATGCACGTGAACTTAAGTCCTCCCTGATTGCCAAAAATACCCAGAATGAATAGTTGACGATGCAATTGAGCGCGCTCGCAACTTAGAAAGAGAGGACATTCTAGCTGAAGCCGAAAAGAAAACCACCCCGAGGACTAATTTGGTTCTCACTACTCTTCCAAAATTCCTAAAGTAAATGACATCTTGAGAAGAAATTTCAATATCATCAAACAGAGCGACCGGTTGTCGGCCATTTTCCAGCAGCCCCCTCGTAGTGTGTACCGACGTGGCAAAAACTTGAGGGACCTCTTAGTCAACGCTAAAACAGAGCCACCTGAGCGAGCTCAGGGCTGCCCGACCATGCGGCAAGCCGCGCCTGTAAGTCTGCACCCACATCGAGACGACTAATATTGCCCAAGCCAGCAGGTCAACCTTTAATATGCTATCAAAGAAAATTTAAATTGCGACACCTCAAACGTAATCTATAAACTTCGTTGCCTCGTTTGTAATCAGGAGTACATTGGACAGACCGAAACGCCCTTCCGCACCCAGATTTAACAATCACAAGTCGCATGTAGAAGGGACTTGCCCGGTCTTCCACTGTCCAGGCACCTCCGCCTCCCGGATCACTCCTTCGAAAAAATACAAGTAGTGTTAATTCAGTCCGGCTTCCGCAATACTTACGAGCGGGAACAGAGAGAATCGTTCTTTATACATTAAATTTCGGACGCTTATCGAGGGTATAAACGAGAGCGCAGGGAGATTGGGCTACTACGAGACCTTACGTGAACCTTTTTTTTATTATTATTTTTTGGGGGAGGGGCTGGGGGGGGGTGTGCGGCCGAGGGAGCCAAACGAGTGCTGTTAGCAATAAATCTGCGGTTCAGACCTACTTTTCTCCTTCATTATCGTTTTGCCATTTTAACAAAATAGAGAACACGCACCTGGCGACCACACGGTTACGAGTTTCGGGAAAACGGGGGGGGGGGGGGGGGGGGAGGGAGGTGGGGGGGTGCGTTTCCGCACGGGAATGACTTCTCCGGCGCGTTTCGGCGCTCCGCTAGCGCTTCTGCACCAAAAAATCTCCGTGGCGCGCCGCGCCGACTCGGGCTATCGATTACAACACGACTTTTGGACCATGTTGAGTGCGCGGACCTTGCCCGACGCCGCAGCCTCCGTACTCATGTTTCCTCCGCTCCTCTCGCTATGTGTGTTTAGACCCTGTATTGGCATTCGTGAGCTACTGGGGGCCATGTGGCGCCTATCTACATTTGCAACAACGTTCTTCAAACATAATTCACTCCTAGGGGTTACAACACGACTTTTGGGCTGTTGAGTGCGCGGACCTACGCCGCAGCCTCCGTACTCATGTTTCCCTCCGCTCTCTCGCTATGGGTGTTTAGACCCTGTATTGGCATTCGTGAGCTACTGCATGTGGCGCCTGTCTACATTTGCAACAACGTTCTTCAAACATATTTCCCTCCTAGGGGTTTTTCTTCCTTTTTTTTTTCTCTCTCTCTCTCTCTACAGTACGCGGAATACGGCACGTCACGTCATTCTGAGCCGCTGAGCGGTCCCTCACTCTACCTTTCAAGTTTCCGCTGTTCGACCTTCGTATTCGTCGGTGTCTGCTTCTGAGAACCCCCCTTTCTTCTGCCTCTCCTTTTCTCCCCTCTTTCTCTATTTCTAATTGCCTCCTTCTTTATACTCCTTTTTTCTCCTGTTTTCCTTTTCCCCTCTCCTTGCTTTGTATCGCCGCTCGCCTGGGGAGAGACGTGTATATGTGCCGCTGAGATTAATGTACATGTTTGCTTTCATTATTTGGTTTCTTTTCTGGCAAGAAAGAGAGGTAGAGGGCAAAATTCCCCTCTCTCGTGAAGTGTGTATCGTAGAGCATATTCAGTCACTTGTAATTTTCCCTGAAGCAGACCAGGCCACTGGTCGAAACTGTCGAAATAAAGTCTTTTGTTAGTGTTTTCCAAGTGGTCGCACCCAAGTTTTTGAATATTTAAACAGTAGCCAAGAATTCCTTCTCTGCTATATATATATATATATATATATTTAAATATATATATATATATATATATATATATATTATATGGGGTTTATTGGCAGGAAGCAAGCAAGGCCTGACTATTGCGGAGTCCAAACGCGTCCAAGCGAGCTCACGGATATCGCTAACAGAATTTCTTCAACCTTAGATTTCAGTCATCCTTAAAAAGAAGCAGGGTTCCGGAAAGGTTATTCAACAATGGACCATGTCCACACGATCAACCAGGTGACAGTGCGCTGTCACCTGATTGATCGTGACAGCGGCCACGATTAAGCGGCCACAATTAGTGCGCTGAGTATACTGAACCCCTACATATAGCCTTGATACATTATGAGAAAGCATTTGACTCGGTCGAAATCCTAAAAGTCATTCAGCCATTATGGAACCAGGGGGAGATGAGCATTATGGGCCCATAGCTACAATTCCCCTACATAAGGAGAGCAGCAAAATACCTATAAGGAAGGGCGCTAGACAAGGAGACACATTCTCTCCAATTTTATTCAGAGCATGTTTACAAGAAGTATTCAGAACGTTGGATTGGGAACAGGTTAGAGTAACGGTTAAGGAAGAATACCTCAGTAACCACAGATTTGCTAATGACGTTTCCCTGCTAAGTAACTCGGGGGACGAAGTGCAAAGCATGCTTTCCGCACTGGATGAACAGAGTAGAACCGTTGGCCCGAAAATATTATGCAGAATACCAAATTAAGGATCAATAACCTCGGGACTTCAGAACAATTTGGCATAGGGGGCGAGGTAGTGGAAGTAGTAAGCGAATATATATATACTTAGGCCAAGTTGTGACCCCGGATCCCAACTATGAGGCAGAGATAATTCGAAGAATCAGAATGGGGTGGAGTGCATACGGCAGACGTTCTCAGATAATGAACAGCAGCCTACCATTTTCCCTGAAGGAGAAAGTGTATGACAGCTGCACCGTACCGGTACTTACCAACGGGGCAGAAACGAGGCTGACTAAGAGGTTTCAACTTAAATTGAGAATGACTCAGCGGGCCATAGAGCGGAAAATGATAGGTGTAACATTAAGGGAGAAGAGAGCGGAGTGGGTCAGGAAACAAACGCGTGTTAAGGACATAATAGTACAAATTAAGAAGAAGAAATGGACTTGGGCAGGGAATTGTAATGCGAAGGCAAGATAACCGTTGGTCATTAAGGGTAACACAGTGGATCCCTAGAGAAGGCAAGTGTTGCAGGTGGTGGCAGAAAGTTAGATGGGCAGATGAGATCAAGAAGTTCCCAGGGATAAGTTGGTCACAGTTGGCACAGGACCGGGGTAATTGGAGAATATTGGGAGAGGCCTTTGCTGTGTAGGGGGCGTAGATAGGCTGGTGATGATATAGTCTGGAAACATAAAAACTCACACAGAGAGAAAAAAAATAAGGTAAAAAATAAGGTAAATAGAGACAGGGACACACGAGAATGACATTAAAAATAAAAATAAGGGTTTACTGACGTTGCAGGAAGAGGACTTGCTTTCTTCAGAGAAAGGAATAAGCGGGTTATATATATATATATATATATATATATATATATATTATATATATATATATTATAGATATTTATACACATATGTAAATATATGTATATAGATGAAAATGAACGGTTAGGCTAGTGAAGTTGAAATAGCAAAAAGGGGCGCAATAAAACCATAACAAGTTACTTCGAAAACATAACTTTACTTCCACGTTTCGAACGGGGACTGTCCTTTATCAAGAGTAATATCTTACGGAATGGAAGTGGTTTATATACAGATCAAGCACTTGAGGTTCCGGGGGCGGTGGTATACGTATAATTTGGAAAGCGAGGAGGAAGAGAGCAAAAAGGGCATTGAAACCTGAGAGAGAAAGCCAGCTATAAGGAACGAAAATTAAAAAAAAAGCGAATAAGTGAGAGAGGGTGATGCAAAGCAGCGAGTAAAGGAGAATGATCATGTTTCGTCTGGTTTCGGCGGGTCCTGTCTGGGTACACGGGGCTAGGGAATGGGCCCATTCTTGTCTCACCGATTGTGGGGCAGCCGATGGTACGAAAGAGGTTAGAGGCGATGCCTTCAGAAGCTGAGACGGGGCAAAGCTGGGGCCAAGATGGCGAAGAGCCAGCACACTCCACGAACACATGTTACGTGGCAGCAAGTCAATTGATATGAAGCATGAAAGATGTGAGTGGTACGTTTATATTGTGTGGCAGAGCCAGGAAATCTTTATACAAGCGGCCATGATTGCTTTATGTTATTTAAGAGGTGGCCTTATAAAACTAGGTTCACTGGTGTTTTTTCTCCAGAAACCGAAAATGCTGGAGAAATTTCATTTCTAATTAGTGTATTTTGTGAATTTCCGTAAAACAAATGTTGACCCACTTAGGCAGAAGCTACCATGGTGCTGTAAATTCCTTGAAAGTATATTTCAAGTTGCTAAATGGGAGGAATCACGAAAAGCCTCTACCGCACTCACTCTCACCAAGACGGGCCCCGAAATTGTAAAACGATATAAATATACCTTGGTTTTATAGTTAACTGAGTGTTCAAAGCGGTGTTCATGCATGAAAACAATCTGAAAACGTACATCAGATCCACATGAATTTGCAGGTTTGCAAGCGCCATGTTTAAAAAATGCCGGTTTTTGATCGGCCTGGTACTGAGATCACTGCTCTCAAGGCGGGGCGTAAGTCCAGAACTAGGCGGAGCATTTCAGGGCTGTTTTTGCAACTGACGCATTTACTCCACCTTCAAAGGCGAATACATACGCCTACACGCTGGTAAAAACACAAATCAGAAGTTTTTTGTCCTCACTGTAGGGCGGCTGTGACAGGATTTTAAGAAATATTCATCACTGTATGCATGTTTATTTTTGTTTATTGTAATAAAAGAATTAGTTTTTTATCCAACATCACACTTTGAAATTTGTGTTGCTTTCTGAGAGGAAAGAAGTAACCGTTCAGTTTATTTTCTGCGTCCACCTGTGCCCTGTGCCTCTTTGAAATAGCAATTCTAGAAATCTTTGCAAGAATAAATATAAAGCCATGGCTATCTGACCGGTGGAGCCCGTTGGTTATCCCAACTCTACGTCGTGGATGATCGCGATGGTGCGGATTACGGGGACTCGAAATGACCTTGAAGTTGCGCCCAGAGTGACATCGCAATGGCGCCCCGACCGTCATTTCACTTGAGCCATGGACTGCTACTCACGGCTCAACTCTAATTTCGCTTGATCTTCGCTTGATGGTGGTGTGCGCACGGATTGACGTGGACGGATATTGGGAGGTCCTAAGGTACTCCGCACCGTTACAGGCGAGGGAGTAAGCCGTTTGACGCTCGGGTACTAACTCCCTGTCTATGCCTAATTGGTAAGACGACTGGCACTACCTCTGTTTGGTCTATCAGGCACAGACTCGAATCCTGCCTGTGCCTGTGTGATTTTTGCGATTGTAAATGCTATGCGCACGGACGCGGACGGAGATTGTGGGGTCGTAAGGTGCTCCGACCTAATAAAATGAAACCTTGGTATCTGAGAGGGGGAGCGCTGGTAGTTATCCGAAAGCTATACTTGTCATTCGCCGAGAGGCCGAAATATATATTCACATGGGCCACATGTATGAAAGAGGAGAATCTGGGTGACAGTGTCTTCACCTGAGATATCACGGTGGGAATCAAGGGTGTGAAGGTGACAACTCCACCATGAGTGACACGGTTTTGTTGAACACGAATGGCTAAAAGTACACGACGTTCTCTTCTACGAAATCTTTTTAAACAAGTAACTAGCAACAATCTTGACCATATAGCACAATATTCCGAATGTTTCGAGTTCATTAAAAATGCCAGAGTGCCATACCACATTGCAATCAATTTGAATATAAAAAATTCACCCATGCCATAGAGCTTGTGATTAAAGGCAAGTTTAATGTTTTTTGAAGGAAAACAAATAATCTTTCGCGCATCTACGCCCCTTGAAAGCGGTCTTGGAGGTGTCGAGAAGGCCACTGTAATCTAAAAATGATACAAGTCTTCTGTTAATCATCTTCACGAGGAGCTTACAGAGTCAACTTGGCAGATCAGGAGGTCGATAACTTGAGGACAAAATAGCGTTTTTTCTGAGACGCTGCTGTGATGCCCTCCCTGCCACCCTCTATGCACCCCACGAAAGCCATATTCCTAGTATAATTATAGCAGTGTTTTAAGATTACGTGTGTGTAAGTGGGACATCCCACTGTATGTAATATTGTATGCACCTCAAGTCTTACAAGTAGTCACGGCTATCCTCTGCTAGTGAAGCGAAAACAGGGAGTTGTAACAATAGTATTACGTATTTTATCGCATAATGAGTTATCTTCCCGTAATATGTTATGATTCCTGAATGCGTCTGCGCATTGTAAAGAACTGGATCCTACTCAAAATATTTTCTTCGTGTGTGATCTTTGTGTTTATTCACGCTTCCTCTTCTACGGACCAAGTGGACGTTTCGCGTCTGTTTTCTTAAGGTGTATACAGTTTTTGTCCAGACTTTATTTGCGCCCTTTTATGAGTTTAAGGATATCAACAACAATATCAGGAATATTAAGAAAATCTTTCAAACGCAGAGACATTGTCTTGTCCTAGCATATGTAATGAGTTGTTCTTGTAGTTCTCTTTAGGAACTGATTTCTATATAAATCACGAATTAAGTTGAGGAGCGTAATCCGCCAATTTCATATACTCGAATAAATATTTCTTACTCATAATTACTTCTTTCCTGTCCCGAAGGAGTGTCTTCAATAGGGTCGAGACCGCTCTATGAAAGCATTTGTGTTGAAGTTCTTACTACCAGAGATTGAGTGAACTGCTTGAAAAATGATCAAAAATGCCTGCTGTTAGTTTATGCACTTCGATCGACTGTAGGACTTCATTTTATGACTTGTGCTAACTCTGTAGATTTGGCACTTCTAAGTACAAGTTTAAGAGTTGGTAGCATACCATATTTGGCTTGCGAAACTATTCTGAGTTTTCATAAATGTTTTTTAGCGCGCCTAAAAGTGTAGCAAGTGTATAAATGTGAGAGTAATTATAGAAATGGTTTTCATTAGCGCACATTATTCTGTCTGTAAACTCTTCTAGTTGCCACCTGAGGTTTTCATTATGTCCCAGTACTTATGAAATCAAGTCCAGAATGCACTTATTGGCATAATGATGAGGTCATGATGGTCGTCGGGTTCGATTGCCGCGAACCGTGCATTAGGCTTTTTTGTTCATGTTTTGTTTTTACCACCCGGCTGCGCCGGTTCGTGTTATCTGTGGTCCAAGTGAATCGCTTGTTCTATTCCTTATTTTTATGCCGCACAAGTTATCTCTTTGATAGGGAGTGTGTTTCGAACTAACGTCAACAGTCCAGAGTAATCTTATTTGATCTGCACTGCATGTAATTGGGCGGTTCCAGAAACTCTCGCGCCGAAAGATGAACGCCCTCAGAGCGGATGCCACGGTATTCGATTCACCGACCCTCGCCTACGCCCGTCACTTTCGTGAATGCTGCTTCGTCACCTGCGTATTTTTTAGTTGTTAGGGAACCCACGTACGCTCCAATAAACTTGCTTTTTTTTCCAAGACAGCTGTGTCATCTTTGGTTTCGTGGCACTATTTTGTTCGGGGCTATGAAATCGACCATATTTCATCTTGTGCGGGTGGGCTCAGAAATAACCGTGTTGCAATGAGTGTCTTCAAAGACTGTCTGATAGATTTGTCATGGTTGCGTTGGAACATATTAGTCAAACTTCAATTGAGTTTACCAGAAATATTAACCACACTAAAAATTTCCCGTTGTATTCGATTTACCCAGCTTGTGCCGCATTACCACTTCATATAAATTTTTTTTCGGTGCACGCCTTGCCCTTACCGCACGTTTCAATTTAACTCCGTTAAGTAGGTTAACAAAATAGGTGCGCTGTCAGTCAGGCAAATGGTTAGGCAGGAGATATATGCGTTTTTAAATATAAAACTTCCCATGGCTTCCAAACTTAAAAAAAATAGTCTGCATACGGGAAGTTGTTGCGAATCATCTCGATGCATATTGCGATGACAAATGATTTACGAATGACGCGTGGGTGCCTTGTGCTCAATATCCGCAGAATTGACAGAGCCAAGAAGGTAAACAAAAAGAATTACAAAACAAGAGAAGGAAAGCAGAAAGGGAGCAGAGAGCGGTGGGACAGTGCGTGTATTCGGGGGAGGCTGAAGAAATGGCAGAAGTATAAAGAGGCCGGAGAGAGGATCGCTCTTCCCGCTAAGAAACACTGGTAAATAGAATGCAAATATATGCGTGGGGTAGACGGTAGAAGAACAACTTCAAAATAAAAACAATACTGAACGCAAGCCCCAAATTGGACTAAAGGTCCTTCAATATTAAGAAGAGTAGGACACATATTGTAACGATCACCGGCAGTGGGTGTAATCTATAACCGAATAAGGGGTATTCAGCCTGTCAACGCTGCAAAAGGGGGGCTAGTCTGCGAGACGAGACGAGCATTGCAACCGGGAAATATGGTGATAGCTTGTTGTCATTTTAATGTAAAATTTCACACCGGTGGCAGCAGGCTGGTGCCATATTTTTGACCATTAAGTTCTGTGCGCTGGACGGGGTGACGCAAAGGAAGGGTTTATTACAGACTGTGATGGAATACAGGCTCCTAACAATCCCCAGCATTACGGACGGGAGAATAACGAGACAGGCCACCGCAACATGGGGAAGAACTGGAAACGTCACACTTTATAGGGTTGGGTTATGGCAGAACACGCGGAGTGTAAAGGCGACGGGAAAAACTAACTAGGGCTGCTAACTTATAAAAAACATGAGTTCGTTCTAACGGAAGTCAAGTTGGAAGCTTCAACAGTCTGACGGGTTGGATGAGCTGCACGGGAGGGTGCAGGTTGGCTGGAGCTTCGTCTGCGCGCCGACGGAAGTTCCTCGAACGTGGGCAGGTCGTGGGGCGCTGGTCCGTGCTGTCGTTCCCTGGCCGTTGCCTTCTAGGCCATCGCAGGGTAACCACGGTCGCGCACCCGGTAGTAGAACAGCGGCGTCTGGTCCGCAGGCTGCCCTCTTGCTCACGAACACCACGGGGAAATCAGGAACACATCGTCCCCTTTGCCGGAATTCCTCTAGCACACATCTTTTTCCTCTTCGTGGCACATAGCCCCACCATAGAGATTGGCCGTTTCTCTGACGAAATGGTCTTCAAAGACGCAAAGTTACCGTTACTTCCTCACATGTCTCCCCACTTTAGAAAGTTGTTGGCGAAGACACACACTTTCACACCCTCACTACTCCACCAACAAGAAAAACACACTGGTGGGGAAATAACACGCGCGGATGTTCACACTCTATTGAGGAAATCGGTATTGACGTTGTCACTATGCCTAATGAACTGCTTAGTGGATCAGTGCCCAACAGTAGTAGTAGGCACTCTTGCCGAAGGGTGGCTCCGACATTCTTGTGGAATGCGTCAGTCCGTAAGATGACGCTGTCGCACAACGTCCACAAAGGCACTACGCCAACTTCATGACTTGGAGCATTGCGCCGGCAAACATTGCAAGATCTGACGAATGTCTTCATGTCGGCGTAGATATTCGGCCAGTAGAATTCGTGAAGAATTGTTTCTGTTGTCTTCCGAATGTCTCTGTAGCAGGGTTTAATGTTCTTGTGGGCGGTCTGAAGCACAGAGTCTCGGAAGTGTTTTGGAATTACCAATTGTTTGTACTGTTGACCGGATGAGAGGTGGCATCGTCGGTACAGGAAGCCGTCCTCTTTCACAAATAGGTAGGTTTGCCCCTTCGAGATGTGACTTCCTGTCCTTGCCTCTTAAAGCAACTAAGCAGAGTTCTATCTTCACATTGCTTTTCTTCATCTCGTCTCTTGTCACCTCAGCGAATGTGAAGTTCTTCGTTGTTAAGTTATCGGCCTTGACAACGGAGACTACTTCTGGTGGCTTGTTGTCTCTGGTGTCGCGGTGCGGTGCGCACGCGGTGCGCACGGTGCGCACGCGGCAGTGCGCACGTATCTTCTTAATCTTATCTGCTTGTTGTGCGTGTTGCTTGAAGTTCGGGTCAGGATTGCATGGATCTATAGCGCCGGGGATGTTACCCAGGACCAAGTCGTAAAGTGGGTCAGTCATGCACTTCGCCAGGACGTGGCCTGAAAAGCAGGGAGTGCGGATCTTGATATACGCTTCTGGGAGGCGCTGTGTTGGCTTGTCCAGGAACAGCACAGTGTTGGCTTGACCTGTCAAGCACGTTTCTGGCACGAGCTCTTGACAAACAATGACGGTGTTACTTCCTGAATCCGTAGCACAGATACAGATTCCCCGTATAACTGACTGGTAACGACACGCAAGCCATCGGCGGAGCGTCCTGGTTGAGTTGCGTCTCCTCGAATCGTCTTCCGCAGATTGGGACCAGAAATATGAATGTAAGGACGAGTAGTTCCTCTCCTTTCCCGGGATGTCGCTACAACGCAAGCAGAAACTTGCTTGGAATGGGGCTCTCTCGATTTGTAGTTCTCGCTCTTGTGGCCCGGTTTGCCGCATTCGGAGCATATTGGAGCTTGTCCCGTCATACGGCAATCAGGAGCGCGATGTCCAACTCTGCCACAAATAAAGCAATTTGGTCCTTTCTTTGCAGCACCATCAGTATATGACTCGAGCCTGCGTGTGTCCGAGTGTCTTCCTTGAACTTCCCCAAGTTCTTTAGAGACTGGGCTTCCAGAAACCGATCGGAAAGCTCTGCAATTTGCTGAGTGGTGTGGCAGTCTCTTTCTTTAATGAAGACAACAAGTTCCTGGCTGCAGCGCTTCAGGAACTGCTCGGCGATCAATTTGTCGCGTAGGCTCTCAAATGTCTTTGGTACGCCCGACGTCTCCATCCACCGATCAAAATATCCTGACAGGCGGGACGCGAACTGTGCTCCAGTTTCTCCATCTTCGGCCTTGGCATGGCGGAACTTTTTATTGTAGCCCTGAGCAGCGAATTGAAATCGCTGGAGAAGAGCCAACTTGACCTTCTGGTAATTTAAAGAGTCCTCCAGCGTCATTCTCCCGATGACTGTGAGATCGTCTCCAGTCAGACACATGCTCAGGCCAACAGCCATTTATCTTCCGGCCACTGTTGCGCGAGCGCTATCCTCTCAAACCTCATGAGGGAAGCGTCCAGATCGTCCCGACGATTGTCAAACGGTGGAATGAAATTGTGTGGGCTTATGGAGGTAGGCGCCGGTGCTGCCGCTGATGCGCTCGCTTCATTGCCCTTCGGATTGTTCCTGACACCTTCCCGCAGTCTTAACTTCAGCTAAAGGTTCGCGTGCTCCAGCTGTGCAGCTGCCTTGTTGGCCTCGCGTTCTTCTGCCCTTTCAGCTCTCATGCGATCTTGATCTGCCCTCACCCATTCCCGGAGCTAAGAGTCCCTGAGACCCAGTTGGTACCAAGCGTGACTAGTTTTTCCAGATCCATGTCACGTCTCGCACTCTCCAATCCTCCTGCTGGTGACGTTAGCTCTTCGGGTTAAGTTAATGAAGCGTCCTGTCGCGGACGCCAGATGTGATGGAATACAGGCTCCTAACAATCCCCAGCATTACGGACGGGAGAATAACGAGACAGGCCACCGCAACATAGGGAAGAACTGGAAACGTCACATTTTATAGGGTTGGTTATGGCAGAACACGCGGAGTGGAAAGGCGACGGGAAAAAAATAACTAGGGCTGCTAACTTAAAAAAAGCACGAGTCCGTTCTAACGGAAGTCAAGTTGGAAACTTCAACAGTCTCACGGGTTGGATGAGCTGCTTGGGAGGGTGCAGGTTGGCTGGAGCTTCGTCGGCGCGCCGGCAGAAGTTCCTCGAACGTGGGCAGGTCATGGGGCGCTGGTCCGTGCTGTCGTTCCCTGGCCGTTGCCTTCTAGGCCGTCGCAGGGGAACCACGGTCACGCACCCGGTAGTAGAACAGCGGCGTCTGGTCCGCAGGCTACCGTCTTGCTCACGACCACCGGCGGGAAATCAGGAACACACCGTTCCCTTCGCCGGAATTTCTCTAGCACACCTCTTTTTCCTCTTCGTGGCATATAGCCCCACCATAGAGATTGGCCATCTTCTCTGACGAAATGGTCTTCAAAGACGCAAAGTCACCACTACTTTCTCACACAGACATATCAAAAGGAAAAGGTCACGGTGTTCCACCTCTCCCTTTTGCCTCAGTGCTCATCCAATGCCCCCCGTGCTGTCATTGTTTCAGGACTTTCATTCAGGCCCTCGGGCGTCTGATCGTGGTGCCTGGTCCACCTGAGAAGTGGTGGCATCGCTGACGGCCCTCGCCTCATAGACAAGATCAGAAAGGGGTTTGTAAGCGGGAAATGGTTCGCATTTGGGGCTAAACTGTGGTCACCCAAATTCGCACGGAACTTCAGTCATCTGAACATGCAGATCTGGAGCTCGGCGGATCTAAAGCGCTACAAAGCTACGCTCCCGTATTGATGTCCCACGTCCCAAAACCAAAGGATGATTTTGAAGCGGTTTTCAGTTGCCGAACCCCACATCCACGCGTTCGCATGACTGAAGTACTCAGTCCATAGATCTGCGAGCAACTACGTTTTCGTAAATCTAGCGCTGGCTATTTGACTGTCTGATGAACATCTACATCTTTCTCATTATAATATTATCCTTAACTGAAACATTTGGAAAGTAAATAAAAAGTACGAGTTATTTTTTGCCGAAATACAAATTGGAACTTTTTTTTATTGCACCCGCCACAAATTCTGATGATTTCGGGCAAGAAAAAGTATATTACCTCCGAAAATATCTTTTTTAAATTACATAAATTATACTTTGAAACTTCTTTCATATAAAGGAGGCATGGGTACAGTATACGTTATAAAGCAAAGTCACAAATCTTCTATCCGAAACACGGGAAGCTAGGCAGATGCCCTCACGCCAAGACAGCTAACACCGTGTTTGGGGGGATATCAAAAGCTTGACAGGGAAACATTACGATCAACAAAAAACGGGAATACTTGATCTAATGTGGTTTCCAGACGACATGATCTTGCCATGTGTGACCTCAGAGCTGCTGCGAGAAGTATCTTGAAAAACTACATAAAGGAAGTACGGCCGTAAGGGTAAATTAAATAACACGAAACGTAAAGTAATAACGAATAAACATACCACATGCGCGGTATCCGGCTTATAAAATGAAAAGGTAGATGAGGTACAGGAAACTATCTACTTCGAGAGGTGGTTGTTCTGACCTAAAAAACAAGATATAAATCCCGACCGAATACCTATTCGCTGGGATGATGCCGGCGGGCATTCCCAAGTAATAGAATGTAAGCTACCTCTAACATTCCAAAAAGAAAATGTACAGCTAATGCATACTGTGGGTGGTAGCACATGGAGCTGAAACTGGGTGCCTTACTAATGAACTGGAAAGCAACATAAGGGCGGCTGAACACGCCATTGAACAAATATTGATAGGAATAACGCTTAAGAACTGCAAACAGGCATCCTGATCTGCATGCTAACTCAGGAAGAGAATATCCTAATTGAAATAGAAACAAAAGGTCTTCCTGTGGCATTGTAGTGAGAGTAAATGACGGTCCGTGGACAACCTATGTAGCAGAGCGGACACCAAGACAGGGTCTAGATGAAGAGGTATTCCAATAGCTCAGCAGACAAGCGAAATAGAATAATTTTGGATCAAACAGTGGAATAGGGCGCCGCAGGATAAGAGTATTGAAGGTCAATGGTAGACGCCGTCGAGCAGCGGAACTGAGTGTGCTGTTGTTATTGATGATGATGATTACGCCATGTCTTCAAATATAAGTACCTATCCGAGGCACAGTCTCTTAGTAACGATGACTACTGCACACAGTTGTGTAATCATGGGTAAATATTCATTATATGGCTGTAATGAGGAGGCGAGTGTGTTTTCAATGCTTATAACGAATGTTTGAGGATTCTTTGTTCTCCCTGGCTGCGGTTGGGAGGCCCTACCAAGGTGTTTACTGCGCTTAGCAAGTGTGAGACTGCTATTAGAAGCAGTCTTTATCGAAAGAATGTGGTTTCAGCACAGCGGGGAAGTCCTCTTTTTCTAGAGGCGGCAGAAAACTAGGATGCGTGCCTCTATTTTGTGCGTCATAATCATCCCCAGGTTTTTGGCAATATTTGAGGGCGCTCCACAACGGCGCGTATAATAGTACTGGCGTGGCTAATTCGATAGATGGAAAACGTCCCTAAATTGATTTTTTTAAAATATATTGTGATATCGCCTTGCAAGAAGTGATTCGAACAACTGAACAGTATTTTCGCCGACGCGGCCTGTACTGCTTTCCAGAAAAATCCGAATTACTGCTTCTTAAAAAAACGAACCAGAGGTCGACCCCTGGCGCCAATTACTAGTATAGAACTCTAAGTGAACAACGCTCCAATCCCACAGGTCAAACCTCTCTGCCTACTAGGACTTACGCTATAGCAAGACGGAGCGGCCATGGCAACGCTACATAAACTGAAACCATAATTCATCAAGCTGTACATCTCATACGCCGTATCACAAATCACCGACATGGCCTCCAAGAGCAGGACACCATTAAAATTGTGCAAGCATTAATAACGAGTAGAATTACGTATGGAACGCCATATCTAGCCCTGAAAAGTAATGAAAAAGAAAAACTTAATATTTTGATCCGATAAGCCTACAAGTTATCTCTCGGTTTACTCCTCACTGCTTCTACAGACAAATCATTGCAATTAGGCGTGCAGAATACTTGAGAGGAATTGGCTGAAGCCCACAAAACTAGCCAATTGGAACGCCTAAAACTAACAAAGACGGGAAGACACACCCTACTGAAACTGGGTTACGAAGTCCCGAAAGACAACAGCGCTAAACAACGCATTCCTTTACATGTTAGAGAGAACATCACGGTCGCCCCGGTACCAAGAAACATGCATCCGCTCCACAACAAAGCACGACGCAAGGCCAGAGTTCAAGCTCTTCGAACTGCATACAGGAAACGGCCGGACGTTAGGTACGCAGACGCATCACTTTACACCAGTCGATCAGCCCACGCCATAAGCATTGTCAATAATCAGGGACTAGAGCTAGCTTCTGCTTCTATACCTACCAAGGACATCGGCGCCGCCGAAGCAGCAGCTATTGCCCTTGCAGCTACCACTGGCAAAGAACATGTCACCATCATACCAGACTGCGAGATAGCCTGTCGAAACTTCCAAATTGGACGCATTTCATCATCAGCAGCAAACATTCTATCGGTCCACCCTTATTTGCACGAAAGTTTTATCATATGGACACCAGCTCATTCATCCCTGGAAGAGAATGAGGCGGCTCATGCCGCAGCCCGAGCTCATACACACCGGGCGCCTCCTTCTGGGATGTCAGCCAGTCCTTTCACAAGCCCAAGACGAGAAATAATCCCTTGAAGGTACAACGACATCTTGGCCCACTACCGCTTGGGACGAAGAACCTTCCCGCCTCCACATCCGAACATGTACGCGAAGACACGGTCATTTACAGTTACAAACTAACACATTTCCGCATGGTACATTACTACACTCAATGCATCTAACATTGTACACATACACTTGTAAATTCTGCATAGAGCCATGAACTCTCTACCACATAGTATGGGAGTTGCGCCACACCATCCTTTGCCCTAAATCCCAATCCCTCATTTGAGTAGTGGGAGGGTTGGTTGACCAGCTTCAAACCGGATCACCAACAACATCTGGTAGACCGGGCGAGACAGGCTGCCAAGACGTAGGGCTTCCTGGACTAGGGAGGCCCACCACCTGGCGCGGTCAGCCACACAACATTTACTCCTCAAATAAATGTTTATTCCTCCTCCTTTGTAAACCCCCCTTCTCCGCCCGTAGTTTTGCCTCCTATTTGATATGTGTATGTTGTGTTTTAATGCCAAGGATATACATTTTTTTCCAGAAGGAAAGCCTTTTTCTCCTACGCGTTTAAAATACGCGTTGCAGTATTCATTTGCTGAGGGTTGCTAAAGACAACCAAAATTGAGAAATATGCTAAAACCTCAGCGAATGCAATATAGAACTTTTCGTGCTAGGTGACTGCAATTCACGGAAACGTGCCTTGCTATCTTCAATTCGCCCTTCAGAGTCACATTATCAGGAGGCATATATCTGTTACAGATGGGTTTTCTTTTTTCTACGAAGAGCGGTGTTTAGAGAGCCATTGACGATGATTTGCTGAAAAACATCTCAAACATAATACGGAAAACGATACCGCCATTAACCTAAACTGACTGTGCAGGCGGTTGCTGGTTCAGGTTACCATGAAACGATGATTACGAGCACTAACACGTGTTTTGTGGCTCCTTCTCTCCCAGATATTGATATATTTAAGTAACTGCGGTCGACTTTGCAGTCGACTTTGCAGGTTGGCATAGCAGGCGCCGCTTCGAATTCATCGCTAGGATACGAAAAGGTAAGGAACTTGTATAGAATCTTCACGTAAAGATTAACCTACGCGCTATGCTACAGCAACCTTCGAGGAAAAGTAAACTGAAAATATCCCTCGTTTTCTTAAACTACTCTCAACTTTAGGTATATGTATATGTTATACAACGTGCCGCAGAATTCTTGTCTATATTCCAAAATATCTACCCATACTGATTGCTATCAACTGAGCCATTAGCCAGCTCCATAGATTGGTAGCTAGGTAACATTATTCGAATCCTGCGGAGGCTCCGCCGTAGTTATTATTTGTCTTCGTTGCAATGCAAATATTATGTGGAGCTTTTCCCACTACACAAACCTCGAAACGGTATATATCAAAAGCGTCCTGAATATTTACATTGCGGAAGTGTTAATAGTGTCATTATTTCATTCTGACCTAATGTACGCATGAACATATTTTTTTCCGTTTCTTTGTGCGCAATACATATTGGCTCAGTAGATAGCTGCGAAAGTTTATAACATAAAGGCGTTAGAAGAAACATATAAAAACCTCATTCCTTTTCCAACACCAACTAGGCTATGCCACTCTTTCTAACTCTTGCAGGAGATGCCACCAAGACTGCCATGTGGATTGGCAGTAATGATCTCAGTGCAGGTCACGCTGGGATCATTGTTTCTTCGTGAAAGGGGTGCGTAACATTATAAAAAATAGTTCCTCGACATCTTGCCACAGCTTATGAGTTGCAAATACAGAATGAATTACTTCAGAGCTAAATTGGGGCAAATGCTTTAGCGGCTCTTCGGCCACAGTATTGGGTCAGTGGCTAGCGTGCTCGGAATGATGCGCCCTTGATGATTACCATATATTCTATAGTGGCACTTTCGGGATTGAACGCGACGCTACGCATAACCACGGCGTGCATGGCATGTCGTCCGTAATTTTTGTGTTCTTATTGCGGTGAGAACAGCGGGCTTTATAAAGTCTCGCAGTCGTTTTGAGCTGCTTCTCAGTGTTCAATGACAATAATACCAGAAACTCGACAGGTGGTGTGGCTTTTTTTCTTTTTTTCAGCATAGGCCGTTGCATGATTCCTGATTTTCATGTTAATAGCAAAACTAGCGAAATAATCATTTTGTGAAAAGGCTTTGTTAATTTTGATTCAACACTGGTGTCTCTTGCTAACTGGATTTCACTGCTATTTGCCAGCGAAATAAAAAGCAAAGCGGAGCCTTTCTTGAGGGCAAATGTGAAAAGTTCGGCATTATAAAATTTATCAACTAGTGTACTATTCCGCTCTATTTGACCGCCAACACGCAAGCGGCGGGCTCATGTGATCCAGGAGTGCTCGTGGCGTCGCGAAGCGACGTGTTGAAGAATTAAAAAGTAAGGATGTCTGCTCTTCCGCCCCTCACCGGAATCCCGGTGACTCGTACTGCCAGCTGACAAGTCGAGTTCTTCACGTTCGAATGTACCGGACATAGTGGCGTTTGCCGCAGAATTGTATCACTGTTAGAGCACAGTGAGGCGTGGTGGTTTCCTTGCTAGCAGTTTATAAAGAACTGCCAATGTCCTTCCACCAGTTTTTATTGCTCGAAACAACTTCCACCACAAAAGTACACCAGTACCATTACAGGGACGAAATACGGTCATAAATTGAGCCTTTGGTAATGGTACGTACACATTGCTGTTGCGTAACAAGACGCGATAGGGCAGTGGAAGTTTAACAAGCGTTTACAAGGATATTCAAATGTTTCCTGAATAACGTGTTCAAATACCTAGAACGGGAGCATTCAAGCGTGTGGGGTTTGATCAATCACAAATGTTTGAAGACAGAGGGGCCTAGGGGATTATACGAAGTGGTGGCTTGCTCTCTGTGCACTTCTTATATGAGTAGCAGTGTGGTGTCATTGAGGCTGCTCCCCTATTTCAGTCAAATTGAGCGCCATAGTCCTATGCGGTGGACATTGCGAAAAACATGAACATAGGAATCGGTTCTGTGCGGTAGTGCAATGCCACTAATCTAGATAATTGTCTCTTCGTCCGAAAATCATAACTGCCACAACCTGAATATTTTCGGAAAGAGGCTCAATGAACAAGAGATGCTGCTAAAAGGTACAACATTAGCACCTCAAGAACACAAAGACCAAGGTAGTCTTCAATGTAAATGAAACATATGACAACTACAAAAACCGCAGCATCCAATCAAACGTCAAAGTGTGTCAGTCTTCTTTTTTTGGGCAGTTTGAATCGGCTATGAACAGCGAAGCTGTGTAGCAACCACGGTGGTAGTAACTCTTAATTTTTTCGTGCTCGCAGTTGAAACCACGAAGAAATCCCCGAGCGCGCAACGTGACCGCGGGCCTCACTGCAGCCGGCCGTTAACAAAACCTTCAAAATGCGTACCGCTCGTGCGTGCATGCCGCGCGACGACCGCCTAGCGTCCCGTGCGCATGTGTGTCAAGCCAAGCTTACCCCTTTGGGGGGATTGGTCAAGATTGCGGTGACCCCCTGGGAGTGAAAATACCGAGGAAATGCCCAACGCTCGTTGGTCGCGGCGACCTTCCAGTGCGCCCACGCACGTTTGTCAAGCCAAGCATACACAATTAGGCAGATTGCCCAAGTTAGCACAAAAACAACAACGTTGCCGTAATCGTGGTAAACTTGCTCGGAACGAGAGAGACTCTAGCGATCACCGCAATCGTGGCAACCATTGCTCGGAGCGTGTAACACACGGCATAGCGTACGCTCCTCCAAGTTGATGTCCACTAATTAACACTTCGAAAGAAGAAAGAGGCTCACGCTTAGACCAAAAAATTATGGAGCAAAGGTCGTTGCGGCATTGAAGAAGCAAATCTGCTGCAATCGGGGCCCTAAACCTTCCTTACATTTGTGAAGGTTTACTTACAGTTTCGCTACATTCAAGTCTTGCGCATTAAGGTGAGCTTCCTTCAATTTGTTTGCACAAAGACAACACATAGGATTTTATTGCGTGAAACAGCTGATTATTTTGCGGGAGGGGGCCGGAAATGGTGTAAGGAATAGTGTCGCGATCAGTGTAGCGCAAGGTGTTTTCAACCTTCTGAAAAAAACGGCAGTCCTATTCCTATGAATGACGCAGTAGGGCCCCTCTACAACACATTGCGGATGCCTGCCACCTGCCGCGAAAATGTCCTTTTTGTAGATAGTCCCTTCACAAAGTAACATTAGATTTCTTGGAATATTCGAAAAACACTCTCCTATGTGGCGGATGTTGCGTGATGAAGGTTTTCATGCTTGCAGTATGTACTGTGGTTTAACGAAGTAACACCAGCGACATTCCTTCGTATAAAACCAATGGGGTAATTTACCTGTTAAAATATGGTAGTTTAATCTTGCGCTGGTCGATACGGAAGCGCGGTAGCTTAGGAGCTTCAATGGTGTTGCATGCGAGAGCATTAGGTGGTAATCAATAAAAGCACTGGTGGTCGGCTTCCAAATTGGGATTGCCCTATGGTAGATGACAATTGCTCCTGAAAGATCACTTCAATGCAGAAAATGCTCTGCGTCTGAAAGCCAGAGCTCTATCTAAAATTAACCAATTTAGTGACCGCACGGCTGGACTCCCTCTGAGTAAAGTGGAAAACGCATAGTACACTTTATACACATGCCAAACAGCACCATTCGTGCACTGTTTCGCTGTTTATAAAGCACGCGAACAGCTCACCCGCACATCAAAGCAACAGCCAGAATTACTCTAAGCGCCAAAACTACAGGAGTAATCAGGTGGATTCAAGTGCACAAATAAGCTTACGCATTCAGAAGTAATGAGGAATGCATAGGTATCCTCGATTTTTTTGTATCGGTGGCCAGAAACTAATGACTCATAGCCATGACAATATTATCGTCGAATTAATTCCTCAGAAGTCCAAGAAACAAAACAGCACATTTTCCTCAACGTTTATTGTCGCTCTAAAAACCACGTCATTGGATTGGTGGACATTATTCGTCAGGCTAAGTGTACCGCCAGAGACAATCCTTTCATAGTCAGCGGGGATTATATTGCGGTACACTCCACCTGGGGATACACATACCAAACAAGAAGGGGTCGCGAACACTTGAGCATCATGATTGAAGAGCAAATTATTCTGCTCACCGAACACCATCTACGGACCAGAGATGGCACGAACACAGAGAGGCACACATGACCGGATCTTAAACTTTCCGCCGACGCTCCGAGAGCCATCTTGGCACAACAGAGAGAACAATCTCCGAAATGATCATATGATTATAGAAACTGTGCTTCCGGGCCCTCAATACAGGAGAAATCGAGGCGCAGTCAAATTAACCGACTGGCATAGCTTCAGGAAGGCCAGAAGCCAGGCGCAGCAAAAAGAAATGAAGGACATTGAACTATGGGCACTAACGGTAACCACTGATGCCAACACCTACACCAAGAATATTAAGAGAAGCATCGAAACGCCAGCCATTGACAACCATCTCGCACACTTATGGAGGTGAGAAATAGCTTACTGCGGAGGCGGAAATGCCAACGTCATAAGAAAAAACTCCGCGCGAAGTATTGCGCAAATCAACACTGAGGCAGCAAAATATGCAGAAAAGTTATGCCGCCAAAAATTTGCCCACATGTACGATAGCCTATGTGGCAGACGTAGCTACTCCAAAACATGGACCCTATTTCGCTATCTCATAGATCCTGCCGGAAGTAAAACTGCAACTTGCAAGACAATGCAAGCAATTAGACATAAATTTAAAGAAAGCGACCAGTCACTGATCACTGTGCTCAGGGACAGATGCTTACCTGAAGTAAAACAGATCAGCTCCCTGATTACGCAGGAGCCCCGAAGTTAAAACTTTACAGGCCGCCCATCACCCCGGAAGAGCTAAGCGCAGCGCTCCTAAAACTCCGCAGAAACACCACTCCCGGCAAAGACAAGATCACCAATAAAATACTGATCAACCGCGACGACACTTCAGTAAAGCTCCTCACTAACAATATGAACGAGTGTTTGCCGAGGGCAAGCTTCCCAAAGATTGGAAAGAAGCAGAAGTGAGGCTCTACCAAAACCGGGGAAACACCATATCTGGAGAACCTACGCCTAATTTGTTTAACAGCTTGCGTCGGGAAACTGATGAAGCACGTCGCTCTGGAGAGATTTCAAAGCCACCCGGAGAAAATAATGCATAGCACACACAATGTTCGGATTCAAGCAAAAGCTATCGACGCAGGACTTGTTACTACAATTAAAAAGAAAAATGCTTGCGACCGCAAGCAAAAATGCAACCAAGGCAATTCTCGCACTTGATATGAAGGGAGCGTTTGATATTGTAGCCCACGCAGCACTACTCAGAAATCTTGCCTCCTTAGACTGTGGCGAACGCACATGCGGCTACGTTAGAGATATTTTAAACCCCAGACAGGCGGTCCTCAAATAGGCAACCTGCAGTCCGACCCAAACAAATATGAAACCAGAGGCACGCCGCAAGACGCTGTAGTGTCTCCAATACTGTTCAACATCGCAATGATAAACCTGCCCCAAAAACGTGGAAGAATTCCAGACATAAAACATGGTCTTTATGCAGGCGACATCACAATATGGATAGCCAAAGGGTCGGAAGGGGAAATGCGGGAGAGATTGCAACAGGCTGCAGATACCGTACACACGTTCGCAGAAGAATGCGGGCTAGCCTGCCCCCCAAAAATCCGAGCTCGTGCTGGTGCGAAAACGTCATGTCCCAGCTACCTCGTTCTACATAATGATGGACGGTAAATGCATGAATCCCAGTGAAAACATTAAAATTCTCGGCATGACTTATCAAGAAGACTACAAGAACACCCGTTTAATTGAGAAACTGGACATATGCATTGCTCAGATAAGGGGAATGATCCGCAGAGTATAGACTCAAAAGTACGGTATTTAAGTACAAGATATTATAAAGCTCGTTGAAGCATTGATCATTTCACGCCTCGCCTACGTAAACTACTACACGAACTTCCATTCTGCAGACAAACAAATGCTCTACACCCTTATTAGGAAAGCTTACAAACAAGCCTGGAACTCCCACCGACAACGTCCACCAGCACTAGGGATACTAGGTCTTGCAGCACTAGGGTACAAAACAACATTGAAGAAATCGTGGAAGCCCATCTCACGGCACAGTAAGTCCGACTCTGCCTCACGAGCACCGGAGGATCAGTTCTTGCCTCATTAAAGCTGAACGCTCTCACGGAGACTGAAGACGCGGTCATAGTCCCTCTAGAAAGCAGAGCAAAACTGAAACTTCACCCCTTGTCATGGAACATGCACTACGAACACCATAAAGCACAAAGAGCAGCTAAGGCAGAAGCTGTTCAACGTCAATACGGAAAATCCGAGGATGTGTGCATACATTGACGCCATGGACTATGCCCAGTATAAAGTAAAATCAGCAAGGCTTGGGAGTGGGCTAGTTGGTGTTTTAGCATCTTGAAGTGTCCTACGTTTCGTGTCAGGCAGCGCACCTCTGCCTTCAAGATATAAAGTAAAAGCTGCAGTAACCACGACACCGCACTCTCTCCTTAGTGGCTTAAGATTACGCAAGGCAATGACGCTGCAAGCAGACGAGACGGCAAGCGCCCTCACACTCGCCCAAAACCAAGCATTCAGCCTAATCACGGACTGCCAACCGGCATATAGAATTTATGCGGCAGGAAGAATATCCACGATCGCTCTCGCCATCATCCCTCAACGCCCACCTCGGAGAAACATAAGAATAATATGGACCCAAGTCCACTCTTCTCTCTGGGGAATCCAGGCGGCGCATGCTTTCGCTGGAGATTTGCTCAGCCGAGCACGTAAGAATCAAAGGTTTAATTGTTTCAACACAAGGCTGGGGTTATATCAGGCGAAAAGCAGTTGCGTACTGCTTGAGGGTGCATGACGACCCTTGGAGGACAGCATGTTCAAAATAAGAAGTATTGCAGAAAATGAACCATTTACAACCTAAAGTACTCGCGATAAAAAAGTAGCATAAAATGGTATGTTCATATATAAAAACCTGCACTCAACCAGGAAAAAAACATGTTTACAAAATATTTGTTGACAACGAGTTATCGATAAAGTATTCCACCAGTTGATTCCGGGTAGCACTTCCAATATCAACGCCTTTTTTTCGCACGTATTAAGCAGAACAGGCAACTTTTTTGCGAGTGATTCAGTAAATAGTCAGTGCGTCAGCGTGGTACAAGCCAGTTGTTATTGCTTCTAGAGCGTACATCCGTAACATTTCTTGATAACCCAGATACTGACTGCAAAAACGATTTGAAGCTCTGGTTTGAGAACAAAAAGAATAAAGCAGACGGAACTTGTATTTCGGGGAAGGGGTATTATATTGTCACGAAGACAAGACGATGCAGTTGTGTTGAATGAGAAACACGTTTTATTGGAGCGAACTTGTGCTCCCCTAACAACTCAAAAGAATACAGAGGCGGCGAAGCAGCGGTCAACAAAGTGACTTGCACAGGCGAGTGTCGTCGAATCGATGCCCCGGCGTCCGCACTGCAGGCTTTTTATCTTTTGGCGCGCGTGGTTCTCGAAACGTCGATTCGCATCGAGAACATAGTAGATCCAAGAAGATTATTCTGGGCTGTTCACGTTAGATCGGAATGCTCTCCCTATCACAACAGATAACACATGCGGCACAGAAAGAAAGAATGGAACACGCGCTTCCCTTGGCGCAGAGATACACAGACCGGCGCAGCCGGGCGGTAAAAGCAAAACACAAATAACAAACCCAATGTATGGTTCGCGGCATTACCCCCCCTCTAAGAGTGCATCGACCCCGATGCTAACATAAGCGACAGTCCCGAACAAATGAAAATAAAAGTTCGTCATCGTCCGTAGAAAAGGTTTTAAGCGAACCACGTGGACGACTTCAGGCCGCGTGCGTCGTCGTGATGTGCCGGAGTCACCATCGGGATCACTTCGTAGGTAAGTTGGCCAACACGTCGTAGAATCTGGTAGGGTCCGAAATACCGTCGCAGGAGCTTCTTCACTGAGTCCGCGTCGTCGGATGGGAGTCCAAACCCACACACGATCCCTGGGTGGTACTCGGCGTCTCGGCGTCGGAGGTTGTAGCGGCCCGCATCCACCAGCTGCTGGTCCGTTATACGAACTCGAGCGGAGCTGGCGGGCCTCCTCGCCACGTTGAAAGATATCCGTGGACGTCGGCGGTTGAGGTCGTCGTCTTCTACGTGCGGAAGCATGGCGTCGAGCATCGTAGTCGGCCTTCTACCGTAGACAAGCTCGAACGGCGTCAGCTGTGTCGTCTCCTGGATAGCCGTGTTGTACGCAAATGTGACATACGGGAGCACTTCGTCCCAAGTCTTATGTTCAACGTCAACGTACATTGACAGCATATCTGCGATTGTCTTGTTCAGACGTTCTGTTAGTCCGTTCGTTTGGGGGTGGTACGCGTCGTTCTTCGGTGATCCGTGTTGCTGTAGCGTAATACTCCTTGCATCACTCCGCAGTAAGAGCCGTATCCGCGGTCTGTGATTAGGACTTCCGGGGCTCCATGTCCGCAGCACAACTTGGCTTATAAAAACTTCGCCACTTCTTGTGCAGTCCCCCTCGGAAGAGCGGCGGTCTCTGCGTAGCGAGTCATGTAGTCTGTCGCTACGACAATCCACTTGTTTGTGATCGTGACGTAGGGAACGGGCCTAAAGGTCCATTCCAATCTGTTGAAATGGTCTCGATGGGCGGCGATCGGTTGCAGAAGTCCGGCGGTCTTGTCGGCGGCGGTTTTCGTCGCTGGCAGTCACGGCAGCTCGGACGTAGTGGTGACGTCAGAGGTAAGGCCGGCCCAGTAGTACCAGGTCGCCTTGATTTTTCCATAGTGCGGGCTGTGCCCAGATGTCCGGAAGACGGGTCGTCGTGGCACGCTTCCAAAATTTCGTCACGAAGGTCCGCGGGGATGACGAGAAGGTAATTCGCTCTTGTTCGGGGCTGAAATTCTTCTTCACGAAGGACGGAGTTTCTCAGGCTGAATGCTGGTAAGCTGCGTTTGAAGGTCCTAGGAACGGCGACGTTGCATCCCTCGAGGTACTCGATTATGACGCGTAAGTCGGGGTCGGCACGCTGCTGGGGCGGCTAGGTCGCTCTCCGTCACGATCCCGAAGAACGCGCTGTCTTCATCAGAGTCTTGTGGTGGTGGGTCGACGGGGGCGCGGGACAGGCAGTCGGCGTCGGAGTGTTTCCTGCCGGATTTATAAACGACTGTAACGTCGAACTCCTGCAGGCGCAAGCTCCACCGCCCAAGACGGCCAGAGGGGTCCTTCAAATTGGCGAGCCAACACAGCGCATGGTGGTCTGTTACAACCTTGAATGGCCTTCCATACACGTATGGGCGAAATTTTGAAATCGCCCATATAATAGCCAGGCACTCTTTCTCAGAGGCAGAATAGTTTTTTCTCCTCCTTCGACAGACCACGGCTAGCATAGGCGATTACCCTTTCGCAGCCGCTTTGCTTTTGGACAAGGACGGCACCCAAGCCTATATCACTGGCGTCCGTATGCATTTCCGTTTCGGCGGCATTTCCGTCGAAATGAGCGAGCACGGGCGGGCTTTGCAGGCGTTTTTGCAGCTCGCCGAATGCTTTTTCTTGGTCGTTTTCCCAGCTGAAAGGGGTGCTATCTTTCGTCAAGCGCGTGAGTGGCTCTGCAATGCGTGCGAAGTTTGCGACGAAGCGCCGGTAGTATGCGCACAGCCCGAGAAATCTCCGCACGCCCTTCTTGTCTTTCGGCCTTGGGAAGTTCGCAATGGCTGAAGTTTTTGCCGGGTCAGGTAGGACTCCCGCGGCGTTGACGACGTGGCCCAAGAACTTGAGTTCCCCGTATGCGAAACGGCACTTTTCAGGCTTCAGCGTCAACCCCGACGTACGAATGGCCTCGAGTACAGACTCCAACCTTGCAAGGTGTTCGTCGAAAGTCCGGGGAATACCACTACGTCGTCGAGGTATACGAGGCAGGTGTGCCACTTAAGGCCAGCTAGCACAGTGTCCATGACTCTTTGAAACGCGCTGTGCTGTGCACAGCCCAAACGGCATCACCTTGAACTCGACTATAGGCCGTCCTGGGGTTATAAATGCAGTTCTTCTCTCGGTCTTCTTCTCGTCCACTTCATTTGCCAGTAGCCGGTCTTCAGGTCCATTCGATGAGAAGTACTTCGCGTGGCAGAGGTGGTCGAGGGCGTCGTCGATTCGGGGAGGGGGGGTACACGTCCTTTGGTTCTGGGATTTTGTTCAGTCGCGGTAGTCAACGCAAAACCTTAATGTGCCGTCTTTTTTCTTTACGAGTACGACGGGCGCAGCCCATGGGCTTTTTCGATGGCTGTATAATGTCCATCGCTCAGCATGTCGTCGACTTGAGTCCGGATGGCTTCCCGTTCGTGTGAAGAGACGCGGTACGGTGAACTGTCTGGTAGGTCGGGCTCCATCTTCGGTTATTATTCGGTGCTTCGCTAGAGGGGTCTGACGTAGTTTTGCGCTCGACCGAAAAACATTCGCTATAGCGACGCAGCAAAGCCAATAATTTTTTCCGTTGTTCTTGCGGTAGCGCCGGATTCACGTCGAATGGCTGCGGGAGCTTGAATGTTTTACGGGTGTGCGTTCAAAGTCGGCGACTGCGATCCACATCACTTGCTTCTTGGCGTTTCTTCGAGGAACGCAATTGCAGCTCCCTTGTTTAAATGCTGTACTTCTTCGGTGAAATTAGTGCCAAAACGTGAGATTGGCGTTGCTTAAAGTGCGCAATGCCTCTTGCGACGGAGACACCGCGGTCGAGAAGCAAACCTTCGATCACTCTTACGATAGCGTCGATGTCAGAAGCAGCAATCCTCAACAGTAGACGGCGATCATCAAAGCTTGCGCGGGGTGGCAGGGTGATGTGATCGTCGGCGATCCTGACAGCAGCCACGGTGATCGGGGTTCGGCTGCGGCGTCGTGGAGTGATGGAGGAAAATGTTATCGACTTGGTCTGCAGATCAATTATTGCGCCGTTGTCCGTCAAAAGTCCATTCCGAGAATCACGTCGCGGGAGCAGTTAGGCAGAACGACGACCGCCGCAGGGTACGTTGTGGCCGTCTATGGTGACGCGCGATTGTGCACGTTCCACTTGGCGTCACGAGGGGCCTCCTGCGTGTGCGTATGTGCCGGACCGTCCCATCTGGTCATAACTTTCTTCAGTTTAGAGCAAATGGTCCGCTCATTACCGAATAGTCAGCTCCCGGTCTACGAGGGGCGACTACGTCAAAGCCGTCGATGGACACCTTGACGTCAGATGCAGTCGTCCTCGAGTCCGGGTTCGTCGGGGCGTCGCTATCTCTCTGCTTGTCCGTGTTGATGGTCGGGCACTGTGCTATCGTCCCGTTGTCGTCGTCTTCTCACGGACGGTCTCGGCCAGGTCGGGTACGCGTCGCGCCGTGTACTCTGTCGTCGGCTGTTCGGGAGTCTCGTCAGGGTTAGGTCGGGTCGTCGGGATGAGGGCATGTCGTGAATCACTTCTCAGCGCGTCCCTTGCGTCGTTGGAGGGTTTCTAGTTTTTTCGCCGTAGAGCAAACTTCACCTCCAGAAGTTGCCGCCTTTAGTTTCCCCCGCGTGGGCTGGGGGACCTTCCACGGGCGAAGTCAGCGTTGCTACGGCGGTCGGCGATTGGTAGGGGTATAGGGCGACGGCGAACGGTTGGAAACGCGCTGGGCCACGGCTGGTTCAGATAGATACTCGTCGATCTCACGTGGTCGTTGGCCAGGGAGAGGGCGAGGTGCGTCGACGGAGAAAACCACGCAGTCCGAGTCTTTGTATGGGCAGCGACGGTAAATGTGGTCGGCCTCTCCGCAGTGGTAGCACAGAGGACGGGTTAGGGAGTTCGCCATACGTCCGTCTTCCTCGGCGTCTGGTTTCGGGCTACCGGGGGGACGGGCGGGTGGGACAGTGGGCGGCGGTACGGCGGGGGCCTCTTGACGGCGTGTGGAGCAGGCGGGGGGGGGTCGACGAACAGCCGCGGAGTATGTCATAGCTTGTGGCTCTCGGGGTACCTCGGATGGCGTAGAAGTTCCCAACGCTTGTTGCACTTCTTCTCTAATCACGTCGGTGAGGGAAGCGACTTGGCTGCGGCGGCGTGGGAGAAGAGAAGTTTCCGCAGCTCCTCTCTCACTATTGCGCGGATAGTCTCGCGTAGGCTGTCGGCCGGGATCCGCGTGCTGCCAAAGTCGTTCGCATTGGCCGCGCCAACAAAGTTGCGGTCATACTGCTTAGCACGCATTTCGAGGGCTTTCTCAATGGTGCTGGCTTCGGTCACGAATTCGGCGACGGTTTTGGGCGGATTTCGGACAAGTCCAGCAAACAGTTCCTCCTTCACTCCGCGCATTAAGAAGCGCAACTTCTTTTCTTCCGTCATTTCGGGGTCCGCGCGGCGAAATAGCTGCTTCATCTCCTCAACGAAGATCACGACACCTTCGTTGGGGTGTTGCGTGCGCGTTTCCAACAAAAGGGCGGCTCTTTCTTTCCGCACGACGGTAGTGAAGGTCTTAGTAAACTCGCTTTTGAACTGAGCCCAGTTTGTCAAGGAGCTCTCGTGGTTCTCGAACCAAGTGCGAGCCGAATCTTCCAAGTAAAAGAAAACGTGCCGGAACGTTTCTGCGTCGTCCCACCTGTTGAATTTCCGGACGCGCTCCAGTTTCTCCAACCATTCTTCTGGGTCTTCTGCGGGGCTCCTCGGAACGATGGCGGTTCCGGGGCTGCTGCTGCAGGACGATTGGCGACGTTGTTTCTTGCACCATGGTGTTGGTTGCAGCGTTCCTTTTCTTGGGCCCTTCTGGCATCAAACCGAACTCGGGCGGTAAATCTTGCAGGCGGGGGCTGGCTCTTGTTGGACTGGCTTGGCGGCTTTCGAGGTTGTAGTGGGCATGAAGGGTGCGTACCCAGCACCTCCACCAGATGTCACGAAGACAAGGACGATGCAGTTGTGTTGAATGAGAAACACGTTTATTGGAGCGAACTTGTGCTCCCCTAACAACTCAAAAGAATACAGAGGCGGCGAAGCAGCGGTCAACAAAGTGACTTGCACAGGCGAGTGTCGTCGAATCGAATGCCCCGGCGTCCGCACTGGGCTTTTATCTTTTGGCGCGCGTGGTTCTCGAAACGTCGATTCGCATCGAGAACATAGTAGATCCAAGAAGATTATTCTGGGCTGTTCACGTCAGATCGGAATGCTCTCCCTATCACAACAGATAACACATGCGGCACAGAAAGAAAGAATGGAACACGCGCTTCCTTGGCGCAGAGATAACACAGACCGGCGCAGCCGGACGGTAAAAGCAAAACACAAATAAAAAACCCAATGTATGGTTCGCGGCAATATTATAACCGGAACACAGCAGCTTTGTCGTGTGCGCAAACGGGACATTGGCATACTACGCAGTGCTTTCTTTTGCAAAAGGTGAATGGCGTTTATATTTTATCTGTAGTTGTGCACCAAAACAGTCTGTCGTAATAACACGCGAAGCGAATAGGGCATGCTAAATTTGCACCTTGGCTTTTGATGGGAAAAAATGAAGTCATCTAGCTAGCGCTCCCGACCCAGATGATAAAGATTTCGCTACAGACTGCACATGGCATGTGCAGGTCATATCATTACAAAAAGTTACCCCAAGAGTCTTGTGTCTGCTGACAATTTCTACAGGGGCAGACGCAAGTGTCAGCTGCCTATTTAACATCACCTGTTTGTTCCTGGCCCTGAACATTACAGCTTTTGTTTTCTGCGTAATTATTTTGCTACGTCACTTGCATCTGGCTCTGAAATAAAGGGGTTGTGTCATCTGCTTAAAGTATAAAGTCAACACTTGAGTCAAGTTTAACAATGTCGTTGACGTTAACATTAAAAAGAAAGGGACCTAAAACAGTCCCCTGTGGTACACCAGAACAGATTTTGCTCCGCGATGAAACAAATGTTTTCAATTGCAACACAATGCATCCGATTACAAAGGTATGATTGAAGCAGAGCATGTGCAAAACCGCGAACACCATAAGCATCAAACTTATGAAGGAATATGTTATGAGTTAGGTAGTCAAAAGCTTTACTGTAGTATATGAATACACCAAGCGTGATCTCGTGGCGTTCAATCATTTTTATGTTAACTTCTTTCATTTTTAAAAGGCCGTCTGAGTGGACTTTTTCTGATGGAATCCGTGTTGGCTTTCTATGCGAGTGTAGAGTGTTCACTAAAAATGTATTGATACGGAATAAAATAACTTTCTCTAACCCCTACCCCTTCGCAAACACGTAAAGTATGGAAATTGGCTGGTAGTTATTTATTTCCCTTTTCCCCTCCCTTATAAAAACAGAAACCTTTGCTATTTTCATAGCATTTGGAAAACACCCCGACTCGAGAACAAGGTAAAATATATGTGCAAGGAAGGAGCAATCAGATCAATGACATAATTACAGATTTAATTTGGATACTACCAATCTCCGTGGAAGAACTTTTTGTCAGGCTATTGAATGTCTGGAATATTTCTGCTTCTTCTGTAGGTCGAAGAAACATACACTCATAACATCTATAGCTAAGCGGGTCCCCGCAAGGTTTATCGAAAGGTTTCACCATGTTCTCAAAATGCGTGTTAAAACTTTCGGCTAACGAAAGACCAGAAATGTTTTTGTTGCCTATGCGAAGTTCTAAACCGCCAGAGATCGCTTTTTTTTCTTTATGTTTGGTTAAATATTTTCCAGACTTTATCAGGACGCTGTCTGTATACATGGGAGGGCAAAATGTATTCGAAATACGATGCCTTTGCTTTTTTTTAATTCAGCGTTAAGTTATTTCTGAATTTCTAAAAGCCGCTAGCACAGTTGGATCTTTTGTACGCAGGAAGTTTCAAAGAGCTTGCTTTTTTTCGGGCCATTTTTATATGCTCTTGTGTCACCACGGCTTTCGATTATTTTTACTGGTTTTTGCTTGGTTATAAGGAAATGAGGCTATATAGTGATGAAGAAAGATCAGGAGAAATTCATTATAGCATCAGTACGATCATTCTTGGGATAGGTTGAAGACCAGTCTTGGTTCAAGATGCGTGAACGAAATGAATCCATGTCTGCACATGTTATTGCCTGAAATTAGGCCGGTTTGTTGGTTTCTTTTGTATGATGTAGATGCCACATAAGTGACAAACACTGGGCAATGGTCACTGATATCGTACGATATCGTTGCAGCTGTTTTCACGATAGTGTCCCTGCTAACAATGAATAAATCTAGAATGGAGTGACTCTCGCACGTTACGCGAGTAAGTATGTCGATGACATTGCACAAGCCGGCGGCATCGATTACACACTACTTTGGAAGAATGATTACTATTTGGATAATAATGTGAATGGTTCAAGTTCATTAATAATGTTCATAATAATGGTTCTATTTTTCAAGTGGAGTGGTAAGCGATAATACTTAGGCCAAGCTGTGACCCTAGATCAACCATGAGGCAGATATAAGTAGAAGGATCGAATGGGGTTGGGGTGCATATGGCAGACATTCCAATAATGAATAGCAGCCTAATGTCGCTGAAGAAGAAAGTGTATGACAGCTGCATCTTACCAGCCACCTACGGGCAGAAACTGAGGCTCAGTAAGAGGGTTCAACTTAAATGAGAACGCTCGTGGGCATGGAGCGGAAAATTAGTTGTAACATTAAGGGGACAAGAAGAGAGCGGAGTGGGTCAGGGAGAAACTTTTAAAGACATATTAGTGAATTAGGAAGAAATAAATGGAAGAAATGGCTGTGGGCGGGCATGTAGCGACGGCAAGATCCGCTGTCAAGGGTAACAGAGTGGATCCCTAGAGAAGGCGCTTGCAGGGGGCGGCAGAAAGTGTGGGCAGATAGATCAAGAAGTGTGCAGATTAAATTGATCACAGTGGACGACCGAGATAGATAATAATAGGAGAGGCTTTGCCCTGCAGGGGGCGTAAAGGCTCGTGATGATGATGAATGTTCATTCGCCCCCACAAAATGCGATCATGTAGCGAAGCATGGTTCGAAGTTTTTCTGCGAACAAGGCTTGCGCTATGTTTCCAGGGTGGACATAGATCGAAAACATAATCTGCAGTGATCTGCGTGATCTGCGTAAACTCGGGCAGCAGTTCAGAGGACATGCGTCGTGTACCATGCATTGTGACTCCCCTTCCGCGCACCCCAGTGCGATTTAAAAAGTAGTGTTCATTATAATCATTTAAGGACAGCATGTCGCTGTCACTGTGGTACCAAGTTTCAGAGAACATGATTACACTAAATAATTAAATCTGAATTCGCGAAAAAAAGTTTTTAAAATTTGTCTTGCTTAAGAGACACGATGAAAGGACAGTATATCCCCTTCTCACGTGCAAGAACATCACACAGCATTGCCGGCTTGGCCGAATGCGATACTCTCCAGTTGCTGAGCAACTAACCAGGCAGCAAGAGCCTGCTCTTCGTCACTTCCAGACAAACACGTACCCACGCCCTACGCAGCTGCACGTTTATACACTCTATTCTCTATGATCCTCTGTGCAGACACTGCGGTGCCCCTGCCACGCTTTACCACATGGTATGGTAATGCCAAGTTAACCCCCACATCGACCCTATCCCAAACACCTCCCGAGAGCTGTGGGAGAGAGAACTCGCTAGCTCTTGCCCCAGCAGACAGCTGCAGCTGATCGAACGGGTGAAGATGGGGGGGTTGCTCTAATGGCGCCCTGGACTGAGGGCGCCACCCACAAGACTTTTTCAAAACATAATTGTTGTACGCCTGCTGCTCCTACCCGAACACTGAATTCTAATTTGTGTGGTAACGATTCGCACTGGTTGAGACTCACCTATGTTTCTGTTTTATACACTCTCTCCTGATGCCGCGGCTTAAAAAATTAGAAGAGTTGCCTAAACCTTTCCAAGAAGGTGAAGACGAAAGCAATTGAGACCTTTAGAAGATCAGGCATATTCATTCCGGTTGAATTTTGATGTCTGTATCAACTGGCAGCGCCAAAAGTTAATTCATAGCCCCTACCTTCTGATGAAGGTAATACGAGCTTGCTAGAATATCCCACATCGCTTAGTTTCATGCTCGCCACTAAACGTGACCTTCGCCCCTTGCGTCGTCACTCATAGAGATGCGAAATGATGTTCTGAACCTTCACTGAGACACATAGCGGCTGCGTAAAGAACGTTGGATGGGCTGCGCAACTGAAATTTTCAACCTTCTCCCGAGCGCCGCCGGCGCACTTGCCCACAAGACCCACTGCGCAGTATCTAAAATTCATCTAGTCCAAACTACCCTACTTTGTTTCCACTCCACGCTCCTGCTCTACTGTTGTTGCTATTTCTCTCAATTCTGCCATTCCGTTTTTTTTCCTTTCTCAGAACCCTTTACTTGTGCAGCAGAACCCACCTCCAGCGTTGCTGTTTCTGTTTAATAGCACGATCGAATATTTTAGGTACTTCTATAAAAATGGACAGGCCAAGCAGTGGCGGGTCTGTTAATTTTTTCCTGTCGGTGGGTAGGCTGCAATATAGATCGTTGCTCTGTGTACTAGGTCGACTACTTTTAATGGCCTTCGGACCAGCTTAGAATAATTCTACCAGAAATCTCGTTTTGAGAACGCTTTCTGCTTCAGAATTATTTCGCCTGAGACCAAAGTATTCCTACAAATGATGGCAGTAAAAAACATTCTACCAACTTGTTTAAAACTCCCTTTGTACTAAGCTTGGGTTTCCGTGCATTGCCTTTTGAAATCACGGATGAGTTGTATGCAAACTGTAAGAAATGAAACCTTGGTATCTGCCTTGTTGGCAGCTCTGAAAGACGATATATTTCTTGGCGGAGCCGTATAGCCTCATTGTGCAACATAAACCATAAAAATTCTTATAGAACGGTGGAGTTATGAAGTGTAGATTCTGACGGCTCGTTAGCCCCTTCGGCCCATAAGGTAATATTGGTGACAGGCCACACGCTTCGAAGACTTGGGAACATATGCCAAATTACTGGGCCTTGAAACACTTCGGCGAGCCCTGCACTTGCTATTTCTTCTCGCTTATAAACTGCGGAGAACGGTAAGCGTATCACTTTAACACTGCTTACAACTACTTCGACCTGCCTTATTGCGGCGGCATAAATTCCCGGAACCTCCCTAAGCACAAGTTGTTCTTGAGGCATGCTCTCCCAACCACTGTTCGTGCGGTTTTTGCCTCCTAGCTAGCATATTTTTCTCATTCTTCTTGGCGTACCATCTTCACTCTACACTTCGCCGATAATGCTAGTTTAATGGTAACCTTCCACGGTACTAAAAGGTTAAATCGATCGGTTCTTAAACCTTGAGAGACATTTTGACACTATTTCGTGGTGGATCTCAATCTCAGACAGCACATCTGGCGCAGGAGTGAGATAAGTTGGCTTAAGGCTTACTGTTTACCCACCCGTTTAAATTCCCACGAAACTTCCTGCGTCACGACCCACAGGATTAAAACCAATGGTGGACAAAACGAAAAAGCTGTACAAAATCATCAAATGTGTTCAACTGCATAGTTTGATTGTTTCATATACCACTTCAGTGCATAAATAAAAAAATCTCTAATTGTTGACCGCTAGCACCGTCTAGTGATAACTAGACAAACAAAAACGCATTTCTCCTTGAATGTTTATTTCATTAAAGGTGGACTACATCTATAAAAAAACTAGACAGTTAGGAATGGTTCCATAGATTTGCTTTCAGAGGGGGCATACGATGCTTTTGAGCCTGTAAGTCATGAATTAGTAAGTCCTGTAGAAATTGACCAGTTAGTTCTATAGGAACGGGAAGTTAGGAACAAGTGACCTATCTAGCTCTGCTTTCATCATAAAGCAGCTGCACACAACACGACACAAGGAAAGACAATACCCAGAAAAAATCGTTCTACTGTAAAGGTTAAACACCCAATAGGCCGATCAGTGATGTCTATATCTTAACCCTTGTACATTCCGCAAAAAGGGCTGCGCAATGAAACACGCCAATTTCGGTTTTCTAGCTGCGTACAGATGCTGTAATGGTGACTTCCCACATAGATTGTTACTGTATTTTAATAATCGTTATGTTTCCTTTCAACACCGACACCGTGTTGAAGAAGAAAACTTACAATTTTTAAGACTGCGTACTGAGTACTCTTTTATATTATAGGAGGTGCCACCGTATATGAAATAAAGAAAAGGGCGATAACTTCAAAAATTGTTGGCCATCCCGCACTGTGAAAGCGGATGTCCAGCATCTGCTGTAAACCACCACCAATGTAAACGGAGGAGGCTATGAAAAGTTTCTCCTAGTCCCGGTGGCCCAGTCGGTTGCGTTCGGCTGGTGTCGCGGCATAAGGGGGGAGATATCGGCACAGTTTTCTCCTGTTGTTCTGAGCTATCGCCATAATGATTGGTCAGTTTGCATTATGTGACATTTGTTTACACTTCGACGAATCGTAGCCGCCACCGTGTGGTTTTTTGCGATTTACGCTCAACTCTGGTAGGCGCATTATCTTCCTTGCTCTGCGGCTGCGGTCGACAGACGTCGTTCCGATAATAATGAACGATAACGCGTGTTACGGCATTTCAGGCAGAAGTTTGTCAAATGATGCCGTTTTGGTACATCTTCAGTAGTGTTGTGAAGAAACCAGTGTTACTACCCATAGATGCGGCAATCTGCAACACTGAATGAAAAAAATAGCCGCCATTGCAGACTTGCGGGCTACACTGGTGTTACTCTAATACCTTATGTACTGAGGCTACACTACTTACAATACCTCTACCACCCCACCGTTTCTTCGCAGTGGTCAAAATGATCTCCATTGGCTAAACCCCAAGGCGCCCACGTCTAAGAGACCGTGTGCATGGGTCATGCCAATCGGGAACACAGCATAGAACTCGGAATTTAGTGGTTAAGGAAACCACAACACAAGCTTCAAAACTGCATTAACGATGATAAGGCCCTGGGAGCAATGGACCCCACCCACTATTCCCACCATGTGTTCCTGATCAAGAATATATTTGCAGATTATCATTGAAGGCTAGGCAGTACTAGTGCTGCTAAATAGAGCATTTCTAGCCCCAGACGCATACTTCATGCATGTGGCTAGACATGGCCCTTCATTTGCGGCATCACTGGACCGACTCTGCTGCTGAAATGGTGTTACTCGCGTTACCTTTTATTAGTATTAGGAAGGACATCATTCGCACGCCGCTGCCACAAAGCAGGGATGACAAGCTAAGCCTACCAGAGCTGATCGACTAAAACTCATAAACAACCAAAACGGTGGTGCACTTGGACCATCGCAGTGTAAACAGATGTCATAATGGGAACTGACCAATGATCATTGCGGCGGCACGTTACAATGGGGAAAAACTGCCGATAGCCTGTACCCTTTTCTACTGACACCAGCCGAGTTCAAGCGAAAAGCCCGCCGAGACGACGAGAAATATTTTATACCCTCGTTCAAGGCCTTTCAGAGTGGTTTACAGCAGCTTTGCTGGACATCCAGTTTAGCAGGGGCGGCCTATCATACATTTTTTGCTCCGGCAGATAGTGTTACCCACGAGATTAAACCTGTCGGGTAGAAGTTACAACATTTCTAAAAAAAAATGCAAACCGCCCACCTTATACAATGTCAACATCTGTTCAACGTGCTTCAAGAAGAGGTTTGTAAGGGTTCCTTGTGATGTGGCTGTTGTCGCGTCTGCCATTGAGGCCGCTTTATCAACGAAATGCGAAGAAAAACAGATATGCTAGTAAAAAGGCACAGCCGCTGTTAATTTGACCGCACACTGTGCAGGGTGCAAATACTGCTATTTTGTTACAGTCAAAAGATCAAGTTCCACCTACATACTCCTGGCATTAGTTGTTCAGTCTGAGCGTGAAGGAGAGGGTTTGAGCTCCCTACTATGGCTTCCACCATGCGTGAGATGCTGTTTTTGGAATAATCGTTGGGAATGAAGCACGTGGCAGATAGACCGACTAATGTTTTATTTCGGATGGCTGAAAGCCTAAGATTTGAAAGGGTGGGTTAATAATGTCCGGAATTGATGCCTCAGACGGGAAGTGCGACAAAGCCCCCAACGAATACTTACGGCGACCACGTCACCTGAGCGAGTCATCATTTGGGAGGACCCAGCCGGAACGGTATTTTGTGCCGACTGCACCGCAGTCCCAAACGAGATGGCGGAGTGTGGTGGCCACGTCGGTTGTGCAGGCGAAGCATTGTACTCATTTGGGTAGCGCAGCGACAGAACCACCGTGGGGAGGCTACCATCGTTGGATGCCAATTGGTGCGAGTAATTCCAATGTCGAGCACCCACATCGTCTATATACGCGTAACCCGACGTGCCTGGTTGAGAAACACCTGAGCACCATGGGGTAGACCAGGGGGTGTGGGGTCGTCGGTTGGTAGAAGGGTTCGTATAATTACTCCCTGTATCAGTTAGGTCGACTAGGGTGCTCCCCACCTGGGTCAGTGTGAGCGCATTGGTCTCAGAAGGTTGACGGATTAACGCAGTGGGCACGCTGTAGTTAGGCCTTGCTCCTGCGTCCATAAGCCTTCTAGTTTCGTGGGTGTCCTTAATGTCCAGGAATCCAGCATACCGTGACTAGCGCCTCAGAGTCCACCCTCTCTTTGATATTGTGGGTGGTGCTACTGCACCTTGGTGGACACATAGGGCACTTGAGATTGTCAGCACAATGTATCAGTATATTGAGTTGGTCGTAACCCTGTTCAAGGTAGTAATCGGTAACAGCAATGCGTGCACGCCGGAATCCTTCCTTTAGAGAACAAAATACAAGGTCTGTAATATCAGGGTCGGCGTCTAAAGAAATAAGTGGAGTGCTCTGGTGGTCGCCCGGGGTATAAGCTGAGGCAAAGCCGTTATGTGGTGTCTTCTTCCCAGACGGCGTAAGCAGCTAAAACAGCATCTTGCCGATTAATAAAATGTGCAGAAGATGTTCGCAGGGTTGCGACGAAGGCAAATGGTCCTGGTCGCGTGCGTGTTATAGTCGGTGTGGCCATCACTGTCGCATGCCAGATACATAAAGCTTGAGCTTGCAATTTAAAGCTCGTTCATATTGTGAATGCTAAAAAGTGTGACCTGGTTCTTTCCTAAGAGACCCTTTTCCATCCTTGTTAGCAACATAACATCACCTAAAAATGCGTTTCATGTGCCAGTGTCTCCCGGATATTCCTTTAAGGTGGCGTGAGAAAAAACTGGGATTTTGGAATATATTTTTCGAAGTTCAACCTGACAAATTTTAAATCAGTGGTTGGTGGAGCACCAGTTCTTTCATAAGCTTTCTTTATTCTTGAAAATTTATTAGGTAAATTCAACGCTGTGAGAGTATCATTTCGCGTTATACCATATTCAGGATCAAGCAGGTTATTCATTGCGTCATAATAATTGAATGACCAATTTTGGTAACTTTATGAAATTCCACACTGAGTACCAACCTATTTCCTTTTATTCCGTTTTTGTATACAAATAAAAGAAAAACGTGACCTCACTGAACATAACATAATTTGTCCGTGCGGGAATATTGTGATATTATGTAAAAATAGTATATGCCTTTGTGCTTACAAAACCATCAGTGTAGATTTTTAGGTGGTAATAGCAAAGGCTCATGCAACAAGGAGGTTTTTGTTGTTCATGCATTGGCTGCCCTCCACAAAACGACTCGAACAAACGAACTAGTTTCCCCTCTTTGCCGTGCAAGTGTGGCCGGTGGCTTCAAAGCCACCTCTACCTTCATTCGTCAGCTTGTTGAGACATTGCCTTTTTGCTGTAGCGGGAGGAAAAAACTCTTCGGGTTTAATTCCAATGTCGCGTGTGGGAGCCTGGCGTCTGTGTGGCGGGCGCAGTGTGCCCCAGGCCTGTATGGGTATAAAAAATGATTGTCGATGAGAGAGAGAGAGAGACAAACATTTATTATACTGGTAAGCAGGAGGATGTTCGTAGGGCCTCCACCCAGTGAGAGGCATCCTTATTCCAAGATGCCTTGGAGCTGGCTGGCCGTCCGGGCCCGTTCCACCAATCGGAACTGGTCCGAGAGCTCGGAGCTGGTCAGCTGCTCCACTCACTGCTCATACGGTAGGGTTGGGATTTGGGTTAGAGTGGGGGTCGTTGGCACTCCCATACCACGTGGTATAAGGTACCAGCAACAGGGCAGAAGTTACAGGTGGCAGGTTATTGGGTGGGGTACATAGCGTTTAGTAGGATGTTATGGGGATACGAATTGGTTTGTAGGCGCCGGAAAGTGGTTTCTTCGTCGCGCGTTAATTGTGAATGAGGTGGCGGGAAGCGACGGTGGTCTGTTTTTTGTAGGAGCTAAGATTTTGGTGTACGTGTGGAGTGGTGCTGGCTTTGAAGCAGTTCGGTCGTTGGTTCTCCCTCTGAGGTAACGGCCCGGTGTGTATGAGCACGGGCAGCGGCGTGTGAAGCCTCGTTCCCTTGGAGGGACTGGTGGCCGGGTGACCAGATGATATTGATTTCTGGTAGTCTTCTTACTTGAAGAAGAAGGTACAGTGCGGGTTGAGATATGCGGCCAATTAGAAAGTTTCTGCAGGCGGTCTGTGAGTCAGTTATAACAGTAAGAAATTCCTCGGCTGTTGTTGCAGCAAGGGCGATGGCACACTCCTCAGCAGTATCGATGGAAGTGGTGAGAACGGTCGCTGCTGCCAGTTCTGTGCCTTGCGTGTTAACGACACAGGCTGCATGCGTTTTCTGATAAGCGTAGGGCGATGCATCTGTGTATCGAGCGCATGACAGATGGTGATTGTACTTATGAATTAATCAAGCTCGTGCCATGCGTCGTTGTTTGTTGAAAACCGGGTGCATGTTTCGGGTAGGGGGGCTACGCGGATGTGTTGCCGAATGTCTGCTGGGATTCGAATCTTCTGATCTTGTCGTGGTGGGACGTTGTAGTGTAGACGGAGAAGTGTCTCTCTTCCCGTGGGCGTGATCTGTGCGTGGTGGGCCTCTTGTAGTGTTGTGGACGAAATGCAAAAGTGGTGGGCCTCTTGTATCTGATTGGGAATCCAATCCCAGCTTATGGTTGTCGTGCTGATTGGTGAATGTATTTCTCTTGGTCTTATAAGGATGGTGGCGTCATGATGAGAATGGCTTGTAGGGTGTCGTGTTCGCGAGGGTGTCGTGTTCGCGAATCCGAAGCGACGATTGGAGACGCGGCGGATGATGCGCATAAGCTGGTTAAGTGTGCGCTGTAAGTGTGGTATGGCTTGCAAGCCAGATCCGTCTCTAGGTATTATGAGGCCCAATATCCGAAGGTGGGGGACGTTAGGGACAGGGTGATTATTTATATATAATTCTGGTTCTGGTATTCTGTGTGCGGTCTTGCGGGTAGTTCTCTTGCTGAGTGCAAGTAAACTGGACTTTTCGGGGGCGCACTCCAGTCCTCTGGATTGGAGATATCGTTGGGCGGTGTCAATTGCCATTTGAAGTGCCTCTTCCTGATCTCCGATTGATCCAGTGGGTGTCCTTAGCGTGAGGTCGTCCGCGTAAAAAGCGTGTCGGAGATGCGGAATATCTTGGAGCAAGGGTGGGAGGTCCTTCATGGCAAGGTTAAAGAGTAGGGGTGAAAAACCGAGCCTTGAGGTGTTCCTTTGGGAATTGCTGGAAAAGGGTCAGATCGCAGATGGCCGATGTGCACAGTGGCGGTTCGGTTGGTAAGAAATGCCGCGACGTAGTTGTAAAGTCTGGGCCCGCAGTTGGTAGTAGCTAGCCCTTGTAGGATGGCTTGGTGTGTGACATTGTCGAATGTCCCTTTTATATCAAGTGCGGCAATAGAATATTTGTGGTCGTTTGAGAATTTCATTCGTGGGTCTTCTTTAAGCTGTAGCAGGATGTCTTGGGTTGAGAGATGGGGCCAAATCCATACATGGCGGTTTGAAAAGTAGTTCTTGGTCCTCTATTTATCTTTTATTAGCTATTTATATTTATTTATTTATTTTTTATTATTATTATTCTTTATTTGAATATTATTATTTATTGTCTCTTATCTAGGTGATGGGTGCGTGCGACGATTGTCAACCATATGCTCGAGAAGTTTGCCCACGCACGATGTGAGAAAAATGGGGCAGAGGTTATGAGTGAGTTGTGACGGTTTTCCGTGGTTGGGGATTAGCGTGATATCGGCATGCTTCCAGTGGCGGAGAGTTCCTTTCGTACAGAGTTCAATTCATATATGTGCAGATTTTCGAGGGCAATGGGGTCCAGATTGCGCAGAAGTTTGTTGGGGTATCTTATCCTGTCCAGGAGAGTGGTGTTCCTTGTTATTCCGTGTATCGCGGCTTCCGTTTTTTGAATGGTGAAAGGCGTATTCAGTTCAGGGTTGGTGACCAGTGTAAGCAGTGGCGGCACGCAGTGACCTGGTGTGGGGCTGAAGTTCGAATGATTTCTGCAGCTCTTTAAGTCTTCCTCTATTCCTTGCTGGTTATGGATTAATTTTTTAAGGGTGTGCGCGCTTGTGCGCAGTCGTAGCTTTTGAATTCTTTGGAACCCCCACAAGGGAACGGACGAGGTGCCAAGTTCTCCGGGTGCCGAGGGTTCCCTGGAGCGTATTGCAGAATTGGTTCCAATTTTGCTGGCTTAGTTGTCGAGCATATTCTTCTGCTTCTTGTGTGAGCAAGGCTATACGAGTGCGTAGCTTCCGGTTGGTCTTGCGCCTTTTTTACCTCTTGAGAAGACCTTGCTTTCTGGCGTCCCATAAGTGTTTGAGGTGATTGTCTATGGCCGGATTGTCTTCGGTAAGAGGAAGCTCTTTTGTGTGCTTTGGGAATGTCGTGATAATCTCAGCGGCCCAATCCTCAATATTTTGGATTGACTCAGTAGGCGAGTGTTCTCTGAAGGCCTTCCAATCAGTAAGTCTGGCTGTCCCAATTCTTTGTCTGGCGTTTTTGTGATGAGTGATTCGGAGTTCTATAATGTGGTGGCACTTTCTAGTGTTTCGTCTAGGCAGGTCCATTTGTCATTCTTGACATTAGAAGTTAGGGTTAGATCGGGTGAAGTATTTCGGGAGGCGCTGTTTCCAATGCCCTTGGGTGTGTATGGGTTGTTGCATAGGTGAAGACGATGCTGCTGAATTGCTTGATGAAGTTGAATGCCTTTTCGATCGTTGCGATGGTAGCCCCACATCATGTGATGGGCATTAAACTTCTAGTATTATTATTTGTGTCCCTTAGTGCGGAGTTTCACTTCTCGAAGAGCTTGTCAATTTCTGACAGGAGAGCAGCGGGTGGGCTGTTAGATGTTTAGGACGAATAGACTTGAGTGCGTCTTTTTTCGGGGGATGACCTCCGCGAAGGTGTAATCGATGCTGGTGGGGAGGGTGTGCTGTTGGGCCGTTTGATCGGTGCGGACGAGGATGGCGGTGCGGGCA
>CM023448.1:18026916-18160570 GCA_013339765.2 Haemaphysalis longicornis | reverse complement strand
TGTTTAAATTCTGTGACGCCTTCTGAGCAAATCCCAGAGGGGGCGTGATTACAAGCAGTAGGGATGTTGAGGAGCAAAGACCGACCTACGTTGTCATGTCCGGTGAATTTAGTTTAGTTTTTTTCATTGACGGCCAATAATTATTCGCTTTCAATAAAGAGAAATAGGGCAAACTTTAGAACTGGTGTGCGTAAATATCATGAAACGTCAAAATGAAGAAAGCACACTCAACCGTTTTTTCAACCGAAAGCACGCGACAAAAATTGAAAGCCAATCAGAAAAGACTTCCAGCAAATTTACAGTTCGCTAGGAATTTCTCAGTAGAGAATAGGCCCTAGTTGAAGTTTCGGTGATTGTGGCGTTACTCTCATTGTTAGTTCATATCCTTTTTGGTCTTTGGCTATCTGTTGTGTTCGAATTCGCGATCAACCACTCAACAGCAACTACGGAGTGCAGAGACGGCACGTTTGCTTGGCGGTTGCACCTGATGGCCACTGGTTGCTTCTGGAGCGGTTTTTGAGGTAAGCAGCTTCAAATGTTAGCCCATTTCCGAGTGTCTTAATTGTTTGGAACAATCACAGCACTATTGAAGGTTCGCTAACTGGTGAATGTGGGTAGAGTGCCCAACTGAATTTGTTCGGTTGGTTTGAATGGTTTCGTGTAATTATTTAGCTGCCAAGGCGATGTGGTACTTGTTTTGAGCGAGGAACGCAGCGCTGCTCGACTTTATACTAATTCTGTATATAGTGACAGTATAGTGAACTGCTTCAGCGACGTTCAATAGCAATCATGTGTTGCGGTTAACCTATGCAAACACGGGGGGCTATGGCTCTAGGTGGTGCTGCTGCCCTCCATGTTATGGCATTCTTGGAGCTTCGTCAGAAATCACCTCCATCAGTGCGCTTTTGGGAATGGCAAAAAAAGTATCGTTTGCAAGTGGGCAGGTGGGTGTTTCAAGTTTTTTTGTCGCGCCAAAATTCACCCCAACTTGGAGCTTTGCAGCTGTATGCGGACACTGGTTTTACTTGGCTGTTGTGTTATCTGAGCACTTATTACTTATGGCTACTTTCATCAGACCCCAGCCTACGAATTGTGTCAATTGCTTTTCACCGTGTTTTTAGGCCTTCCGACTGTCAGAGCCTTATTGACCTGATATTCAGCGGAAAGGGAATAGAGGCATTGTCAGCTGTGTTTGTTTACACAATGTTTGTTTTCAGGCACAATTTTGCTGGCACAGTGGGCTACCTGTGTTGAACGGTTTTTGCGGGTATGAACATATGACACCCTCAAATACTTCTTCAACTGTGAAATCCCTGATAAACCCTCTCCGAAAAGGCAGCGTGCTGGCGGGCAGCGATAAGCGTGCGCCTGATTTCCGGACCAGCTGGCGCGTTTTCAAGCGCAGCTGTCCGCTGAAAAACGCGTGCGCTTTTGCTGGCGCTGTTTTCCGCTTGCACTGGTGCTGTTTTTCGCTTGCGCTGGTGCTGTATTTCACATGCGCTGCAGGTGGACTGCGCTACAGCTGCATATTTCGGAAATTTGCATTCTCTTTTATTGCCTTTTCATATCTTTACACATGACTTCTCTATGTTGCCAACTCTCCCGCGTTGATAACGAACTGTATTGTCCATGCACACAGGCTTCATTTTTATTATATCCATCGCAGCAGATGTATTCGAAGATCCCTTGCTTGAAGGCTGTCTTAACGACTATGCAGGATCCCAAAACATGAGCCCATAAACCGCGTAGAGCTGTTGCTGTTAGCGATGTACCTTGCTCCAGGCATGCCCCTTGTCTTCCTTTGTCCCTAAGTTCCCATTGGCACCTAAAAAGAAAAAGAAAACAAAACAAGGCAAAAATAAAATGTAGCATTCCAGAAATACTGCAGAAAATTCAAGTGGTTACTTGCTGTTTATGCCTGTAGATACCACCACAAAAAAGTTTTAGAAAAATGGCGCAACGTCTGAAGCTGGTGTGCAACGCATGCAATTATAGAAAGCTGTGTGCCCTGATGCACTGTTAATGTAGATCGTTGCGAGGGTATTTGCTGAGCATTGCGTGCACCTGAAGACCTAAAAAATGGCAAGGCCCATCACCCTGATTCCCAATGGCCAACAGGCTGTTGGTCAATGATCTCCAAAAATGTTCTTTGGCCAATGTGTACATTGTTTGTTTGCCAATATGTTTGTTGGCCAATGATGTCGCTTGACAACAAACATTTGACGCCCATCAGCCGACGGTCTGTATTAGCACGCCCTCACCCAGACTCGAAAATGTGCTGCATGAGCTCATCGCCATGAAATGGGCCGCATTAGCTCACCCAGCCAAAGTAGACGATGCCGCGCATGAGCCAATTGCCTTTCAAGGAGTGCACAGGTTGACATCCCGATTTGTCGCTTCATCAGAGTGATACTCTTAGCTTGTACCCAAGTATAAAGTGTTTCACTGCAGACACATCACCACACTCACATGCTGCCATTATATTTAGCTCTTTGAATGACACCCTATGGCCTTTAAGTAGAATTTAACATTTATATTGCTAAAGAAAGCACCTGCTACAGCAGCAGGAAACATACAAAAAGAAAAAAAAAAAGTTAGGTTTACCAACTCATAATTATCTTGTAGAATCCCATGCGCTCATAACTGGGACTTGTTTAGGTGAAATTTCTTACTAACTGGGACTTCAACATTACAACAGGATTTTTAAATATTGCGTTGAACAAGCATAATTAAGGCAAACAAGGAATAAGCAAACAGTCCTTTTCCATTTCACGACTCCAACCAGTGTCATTTTAAGTGACACAGTGAAGGTGCTTGATAATCTCCATCTTAAATGCAGCGCAAGCAATCGAAAAATCATGCCTCCCATACGCAGCACACTCATTGTGGCTGATGTGCTGCATTTTTCCCCTTCCGTGGCATTCACAAGCATGGACCAGCATTTTTTCTCCCACCTGCAGGACATTTAGGAGTGCTAATCAAGGTCTATCTAGATAAGACTTCACATTGAATTTTGTTTTTGAAAAAAATTGGTCCGATGGAAGAAAAGGCTATACAGCGGCAGTCTTTGAATTCTGTCTTGGGTCATTGCCAAAGTCTATCGCCCCTTCAGCCCATCAATTAGCTGTAGCCTTGTCAAAGGTGAACACGATTTCACCGTTAGGATCATGTTCTCAGGCTCGCTGCGGTGCTTATTCAAGGGATTCGCAAATACGGCCGAGTGTACCATGTTGGCGATACTCCAGTGAATGATGCTGCTGGCTAATATTAAGAGCAGGATGTTTGTTTCCACTTCGGTTTCCGTCACAAGTTTTACAGCTGGAGCACCCCTCTTCGCTCGGGCAAAATAAAACTTATTGTGCACCACACATTCAAATTGGTCCCATTAATGTAGTCGCATTACACCATTGTTGCCACCTTCAGCAACGATTCTGCGTACTCACGGCGCTTCACTGTGACCACCTTCAGCGAACTGCCAGGGCTGTCAAATAAGTGGCCAATGCAGGAGGAACTAATCTCAAGGCCTGGCATGGCTTTATTGAGAGCAGACAGCATTGGAGAAAGCATGAAATCAGGGTGGTTGTAAACAATTTCCGTCAGCGCTAGCATGTCAGCCTCATCGAAAATCTGTTCAGCTATAACCCTTTTTGGCGGTGCTGCGGTTCGTTGCTGCAAGAAATGTAGCCGTCTTGACGTTTATGCCAAGCATCTCAGGAAAAAGCTTAAAGCAGACACCGCGCCAATACACATCGAGGAGGATTCGGGCTGGGTTGATATTTGAAACAGAGTTATACTCCTATCCACCAGGAGCTTTTTCAGCGTTCCACAAAAATAGTTTTAATCCGTTCTAATAAAATATCTTATGCGTAGAGAATACAGACATTCATTAACATGCGGCAATCAGAAGAGCTTTCAGTCGGTGCCTAGCATCTCAATCGTCCGCTCGCATAACATTCCGCAGTTAAGTTCCTTTTGTAAAAAAATACTTAAATGCCTTTGTTATTGAGTTTTGATTCAATGTTTTTTTTTTGCTGCGTTAGCTGTGGTTTTCTAATACTGGTGGAGAAAAAAGCCTGAAAATCAAGGTAAAGTACCTTGAGTAGGAAGAATCGCTGTAGACCCCATCGTGCCCTTATTGTGCAGCGATACTGCCTTCTCCAGGAGCTTTGCCTTGACTTTCAGGCTTTTTTCTCGAGCAGTATTCGAAAACAACAGCTAACACTGCGAAAAAACATTGATTCAAAACTCAATAACAAAGGCATTTAAGAATTGTTTTACCAAACGAACTTCCCTGTGCATTGTTACGCGAGAAGCGATTTAGATGCGAGGCACTGACAGACTGCAGTCCTGGTCTTGGCGGGTAGTGACTGTCTGGTCAGCTCTACACATAAGATATTTTGCACAGAATGAACAAAAAATGCCACGTTTTCATGGAACACCGAGATACCTCCTGGTGAAGAGAAGCACAATTCCAATTTAAATGTCGATACAGCCCGAATCGTTGAGGTGTGGACATGAGAGAGTGGCCGTCAAGCGGTTCCGTCATGTTCTCCTCTGCTATATTGCACTGGTCATCTCAACTAGCGGCACGTGTCAAGCGCTACCCAGGAGGGATGCGCCCCTGACGTCATCGTGTTCTGGGCAACAGATTGTTGGAGAGTGCCCGTTGTTGCCAGCTGACAATCGCGGCACAATCCTGGTGCCTTCAACTTTCATGTCTACCTCATCGACGTCAACATCGGGTCATCAACACCTATATAAGTACTACCCAGCCACCCGAACCTTCAGTGGGCATGGGAGAGCGACTGTCGTGCAGTTCCGTCATGTTCTCCTCTGATATCTTGCACAGGTCATCTCAACTAGCGTCACGTGTCAAGCGCTACCCTGGAGGGATGCGCCCCTGACATCATCGTGTTCTGCGCAACAGATGGTTAGAGACTGCCCGTTGTTGCCAGCCCACAATCGCGACACAATCCTGCTGCCTTCAACTTTCGTGTCTACCCCATGGACGCCGACATCGGTTCAGAAGCGCCTTTATAAGGACGACCCAGCCACCCGAACCTTCAGTGGGCATGAGAGCGGCCATCATGCGGTTCCGTCATGTTCTCCTCTGCTATCTTGCACAGGTTGGTCCGCGCCCCTCTTTGTTTTTTTAACGCTCCAGCAACGTCTGTTTGCTGCTCGTCCCATGCCCAAGTACTTTTTTGTCATATTTTGCGATTGCGTTTTTGTTGTAAAGTTATTGCTCTTAGGTGGTGACGTTGAAGAAAACCCTGGGCCTTCAAATAGTGCAAAGACGGATAACGAGGGTGCTAATAATGTCTCTGCCCCTTTTGAAATCGCTCAATGCAAAGATTGGCAAGAATCATGCAGAGGTGCTTTCACAGCTAAAGGAAGTTAAGGAAATTCAATTGAACTTACAAAAAAAGTACCCGACATTCATGAAAGGCTGATGGCCGTGGAGGAAAAGATTGCCGCCTCCGATGGCTGTTCTGGGCTTGACATCTGTCACTCGGTTTCTGATGCTGTGCGCAGCGAAACAGAATCCTTAAATCGTCGTCTGGATGAATTCGAAGACAGATCTCGGCGCCAAAATCTCATTTTTTACAGACTGTCCGACAGCATGACCGAACCCTGGACCGAATCCGAGACCAAGATTTGTGATTTATTATCTTCTGCTCTGAAATTCAGCTGCCGGACGTGGCAATCAAACGCGCCCATCGCCTTGGAAAGTTTGTTCCAGATAAATGCCGGCCTGTAATTGTCAAATTTTCGCATTTCAAAACTAAGGATTTGATGGGTTTATCGATAAGATGGGTTTATCAAACTGCCCGTGCCGTGCTGGCGCACCCAGCACGCGCCGCTCGATTCTTTATTCTCGTCTTTCATAGCCGGCGCCTAGGCGCTGGCTAAGAGCGCCAACCAGAGGGCGCTACCGGGACCCCGCCTAGACGAATGTCGAACGTGACGTGACAGCGAGGCAAGCGGGCGTTGGTTTTGTGGGCGAGCAGTGGAGTGTTTAGGCCTGCGATGTCTGCGCGGAGTTCGTTGGGTGGCGTCTCCGAGGTAGGCCGGTTGAGGCGGTCCAACGAGACGACTTCTTCGCGGCCATTCAAGAGGATGGTGGCGGACTTCTGGGTCTTGTTAACGACACGGTACGGCCCATCGTAAGAGGGGGTAAGAGGCACCTTTACAGCGTCGCGCCTGAGGAAAACGTGTGTCGAAGACGCCAGGTCGGAATGTACAAAAATGCGGTGGTCAGAAGACGAGGGTGGGACCGGTTCGCAGGTGCTGCATGCAGTCCTGCAGGTATTGGAGGTACTCAAGCGGCTGGGGCGAGGAGGCCGTAGGGACGAACAAATCGCCAGGAAGCCGCAGGGGTGCACCGTAGACAAGTTCAGCAGTAGAACAGCCGAGGTCGCGACGAAGCACGGCACGCAAGCCAAGAGCACTACAGGAAGGTATTCAGCCCTGTGCTCTCTATCCGAGCGCGCCAGTGAGAGCACTTTTTTAGCTGGCGATGGAGCCCCTCAACAATGCCGGGTGCACAGTGATGGTATGCCGTGGTGCGGCAGTGTTTAGTGCCAGCAAGCGGCTGAGGGAAGTGAACAGCGTACAGTCAAACTGCCTGCCTCGATCAGTGGTAACAATGCCGGGGCAGCCGAACGGCAAACCCATGTCGAAACGAAGGCTTTTTGCGACCGTTTCTGCCGTGATGTCCGGATTGGTACGGCTTCGGGCGAACGGGTGAAACGTCAATCATTGTGAGAATGTACCGGCAGTCATGGGAGGGAGGAAATGGTCCGACCAAATCGAGATGAACGTGGTCAAGCGACAGCTAGGTGGCAAAAAAGGCTGCGTTGGGGTCTTCGTGTGGGCGGGTCACCTTGGCTGTCTGACAAGCGAGGCAACGAACGGGCCACTGGCGGACATCAGTGTTGATGCTCGGCCAGACGTACCGCTGTGTAATGAGGCGCTGCGTGGCTCGGATGCTGGGGTGGCAGATGTCACAGCACGACGAAAGGCAGCCCGAACGAAGGGTCGAGGCACCGCCGCTGACATGTCACGCCACAGCGAGCCAGGCACGAACGCATGAGGCACAAGTTGTAGACGAAGGGAACCCGGGTGGTCCCACAGTGCTTGCAGCTCAGGCTCTTCAATCTGCGCCTGAGCTAGGCGTTCCCAGTCCACAGCAGATGCGGCAGTGCCGATGGAGGCAATGCGTGAAAGCGGGTCAGCAGCCTCGTTGTCGGTACCTTTGATGTGCCTAAGGTCCGTCGTGAATTCCGAAATATAGGCGAGCTGACGAGTTCCCGTGCGACGTACTTGGAGGAGTTTGTGCGGAACAGGCTTATGGTCCGTAAAACGTGAAAGGACTGGCCCTCCAAAAAGTGCCGGAAGTGCTGGGTGGTGGCGTAAATGGTGAGCAGCTCGCTACCAAAAACGCTGTAGCGCGTCTCGGCAGGTTGGAGCTTCCGAAAGAAGAAACCCAGCGAATGCCACTCGGAATCGATTCTCTGTTGGAGAACAGCGCCAATTGCAAGGCTGGATGCATCCACCATGATGCGAGTGGGGACATCAGTTCTCGGGTGGATGAGGAGCACCGTATCGGCGACGGCTTGTTTAGCAGCGTTGAAAGCGGCTTGAGCTTCGGGAGACCAGGAAATCGAGGATGAGGAGCTCTTGGTTGTGCGAAGAAGCTCAGTCAGTGGATGCAGAAGTTTGGAGCATCGGGATATAAAGCGTCGTGAGAAATTCACCAGGCCCAGGAACTCACGAGCTGGCGGAGGCTGGTAGGTTCGGGGAAATCTTCACGGCTTGAACGTGAGAGGGTAAAGGGCGAATTCCCTGCGCCGAGATGTGATGGCCCAGGAACTCGAGCTCGAACGACCGAAGACGCATTTCTGGGAGTTGACAACCAGGCCAAATTGTTGAAGGCGTTCAAAGAGTTCTCGGAGGTGCGCTCGTGATCTTGTGGAGTGGGACTCGCGACGAGGATGTCGTCAATGTACGCAGATACAGCCGGAAGGCCGCGCGTCACCTCGGCAATGAACCTTTGAAATTTTTGAGCTGCGTTGCGTAGCCCAAAGGGCATGCGCACATACTCAAACAAGCCGAAGGGTGTAGTGATGGCCGTCTTCGGGATATCGGCAGGCTCGACGGGGATTTGGTGATATGCCTTGACAAGGTCCACTTTGCTAAAGAAAGTGCACCCTTCCAAGAGGCTTGTAATATCCTGGATGTGAGGTAGGCGATAGCTGTCGTGGAGTCTGAGCGTTGAGCGCCCGGTAATCGCCGCACAGACGCCAGTCTCCACTTTTCTTAGGAACCATATGCAGTGGAGACGCGTGGTTGCTGGACGACGGGCGGATAGTACCGAGTTCCAGCATGTGCTCGAATTCGCGTTTAGCAGTCGCCAAACGCTCACCGAAGAGGCGGCGCGGCCGAGCTGCGACTGGTGGACTACGCGTGACGATGTGGTGGGTAACGCCGTCCTTGGGCGGCTGCTTTCAGTTGCAGGGTCTCGTAACCTCAGGGAAGTCTTCGAGGATTCTTGCGTACGGCGACGAGGGAAGCAGCGTGCAGATGCCAGATGGAGTGACAGTAGACACTACGCCCAGGATAGAAAGGCGCGTCTTGCTGTCAATCAGGCGATGGTGACGCATGCTGACGTCTAGGTCATAATGGGTCAAGAAATCGGAGCCGAGGATGGGCTGATTGACGTCGGTACTACGAAGACCCACCGGAAGGCACGTCGCAAACCAAGGTCGAAGGTGAGAGACCGCAGACCATACGTGGCGATAGAGGTACATTTGGCTGCACGAAGCGTAGGCCAAGGTGACTTAGAAGTATGCTCACCCTTGGTGGCTGGTAGTACACAGACCTCAGCACCCGTGTCTACAATGAAGCGCAAACCAGAAATGCGATCCGTGACCAGGAAAAGGCGGCCGGGTTGTAGGGCGAGGTCACATACCGCCATCAGTGATCTCGCGTGGCGTTTCCCGACCAGCTGCATGGGGAAGTGCAGTGACGGGTGCGGTGCTGGAAAGTGCGATGGTACCAGCAGATGGACGTGCTTCGAGGGCTGCGCGAGCAAGAACCTCCCGAGGGAGACGAACGACTGGCTAGTACGTGGGGAGGAGCCGCATCGGTGATCAGAGGACGTCCTAAGCGCTCCAATAGAAGCGGCGAGTTGATCGATCCGAGCCTCTAAGCGGGACACGGACGAGTGACTCTGCTGTCGAAGCGAGGGTAGCGACTGAGGGAGAAGTCGCGTCGTGAACTCTATCGGCAAGCTCGGCGGTGCGGTCGAGGGTCAAGTCCCCTGCAGCCGATAAAACGATGCGAGTGGACTGTGGCAAGCGCTGCAGAAAGAGCTCTTTTAAAAGTGCACCGTTCGAGTCCACGTTGCTCGCGCCTACGAGCTGTCGAATGGTGTTGAGGCAGCTGGGAAGGGCGGTGATCTCCGAACTCTTCGTGGGTGAGCAGGTGCCGGAGGCGCGCGCTCTCGGACGCCGTGGTTCGGACCAGAATACTCTGCTTGAGCCGCTGGTACGAAGCATCGTTCAAAGGTTCACCAATGACGTCTCCCACTTCATCAGCCAACTCAGTTGGCAGGTTGCAAAGCAAGTGGCGAAACCGAGTAGTCTCCAGGTGACGCGGTGCAGATCGAAGACGGCTTCGAACTGGGCGAACCAAACGTGGGGGTTCTTGCGCACGAAGGTGGGCAGACGGAGCTGTATGACTGCGACGTCCAGGGGGCCGCGAGGAAACGTCAGGCAAAAGAGGGCCCGAGGGCGCGAGGTTGCTGGGGTCGGTCATGTCTTAGTCTGGAGTCACCACTGTCGGGTACCGCGGGGTCGCAGCGCAGAGCAAGAGATAAAGTACCAGCGCGGCAGGCTTTCAGAATCGAACTGCCCGTGCCGTGCTGGTGCACCCAGCACGCGCCGCTCGATTCTTTATTCTCGTATTTCATAGCCGGCGCCAAGGCGCTGGCTAAGAGCGCCAACCAGAGGGCGCTACAAGTTCATATGCTTGCTTTCTATTTAATTCTTTGTTTGAGCCTGTATGTTGCTATTACCTTTGTATAATTTCTGGAAACATTATTATTTTCTGTATGTAAACCGCATTTATTGTGTAACATGACTAATCACCCCGTGTACAATTGTTTTGTAAACTTAAACCACTTCCTTCTGTAACGCCCTCTGGGCATTGAAGGTATTGAAATAAATAAATAAGTAAATAAATATTGGTGCGAGGGGACTTTAAACATCTAACCAACATGCTTGGAATCAACGTCTAAATGGCTATTCATTGCAGCAACAGACCGCAACACTGCCAAAATGCGTGGTGGTTCAGCAAAAAATTCCCACGAGACGGTCGTGCAAGCGGTGACTGAAATTGTTGACAATCACCGGTGTTTCACTTTTTATCAGATTCAATCTGGTCTCAGCAAAGCCAGGCCACGCTTTGAAATTAGTTCCTCCAGCATTGAGCACTTCCTAGACTGCCACGGCTATTCGCTGAAGTTGGCCACGCTGAGGCCAGTTGAGACAAACTGCTGAATTATCCTTGTTACCAGAAAAATAACCTAGTTGGAGCACTTTCTCTGGCCCCTTTGGAACAAGTGAACTAGGATGGCATTGTTGTGTCATGATTTCTCAAAATCACTGCACAATGAGTGCAATGTAGTGCAACTACAATGATAAGACCACTTTTAATGTGTGGTGCACATGGAGAATCGTTTTTCCAGAGTAAAGAGGGGTGCTCCAGCTGTAAAACATCTGACGGTCATCAAAGAGGACACAAAACATCGAGCTCTCAATGTTGACCAATGACCCTATTCACTAGGACATCGCCAACATAGTACACCGGGCCGTGTTCAGCAAACTCTTAGCATTGTCGCAGCAAGACTGAGAGCTCATCCCCGACGGCGAAACTGTCTCCATTTTTGACAACACTTCAGCAAATTGATGGGCAGTGTGGCGGTTTTGGTCATGACCCAACACACAATCTAGAGACCGTCACCATGTACCTTTTCCCCCAATTTGACCAAAAAAGGTATTTAAAAATTCCGTTTGAATGGGAAGGCTTACTTAGAAGAACATTTACGAGCACTCCTGGATGCACCAGCAGGTGGAAAAAAGTCCACCGGTCCATGATTTTAACGCCACAGAAGAGGCAAAATGCAGCACATCGGCTGCATTGAGTTTGAAGCACATCACAGTCGTAATTTTTCGTTGAAAGGATAAATGAGTGCTATGCTTAAATGAGGTCAAATTGGCTGCTTATTAAAAAAAATGCACAGTAGGTGTTAAGTACAACATGCAGCTCTATGCCATGCGCTTGCCATGAGAAACCAGATCCCTCACTTAAAACGACATGCACATTTAGTGAAAAGTATGACCAGACCGCTCACATAAATCGTTTTTTTGTATATGTAGCCTGACTTGAATGAGAAGCCGGTTTCCAAACTACGTACCATGAGTGCGCTAAACATCTGTCGCCAAACATACAAGCTCTTGTCGCTTGCACTGGTCAAGGGTGTGTGCACTGGGCTGTCGACCATGTAACGGTGCTACCTTCGTGGCAGTGCCAACGCCATTAGTGCGGTTTCACTCTGCCGCATGGGCAGCGCTTTTCCCGAGACGAAACTTGGTTTGGAGCATGGTGTTGGCAATAACGTTCGTGTGGACAGTAGTTTTTCTGCCAATCCGAGGGTTCGCAAAGGTCTTGTCGTAACAGTAGCCAGCATTGTTCGCGCTTAGAAATTCCGGACTGCGCTGTTCCCGCCTTCAAGAACACCAGACTCTAAGGGCGAACTACAAAAACAAACATGCCGTTTCTTTTCCTTTTTTTGCTGTTTTGAAGCGAATGCTAGGGAGGTGCTTGAAGACGGTCTGATTTCATTCAACGAATTCGCAAAACAGTTATTCAGGCCCAAATCTGTTCCACCCGTTTCATTTCAGTTGAGCCTCAGGACGATGGGCGTCTAAGCTGTCACCTCGCGCCTCCTCACATGTTTGAAACTATACATAGTGCTAAAATGTATATAAATTACGGTAGCCGGCGTACTTCATGGGTGAGACGAACCCGACTGGGCACTCAGCCTTAACATAGGCTACTTCAAGTGTTTTGAGGTGAACGAGCCTACATGCATGCAATGCCGCTTCTCAGGTAATTGTGGGCATCCAACCCGTTTGTCGCATTTGCCTCTTTTTCTAATGACCAAGGGTGTTACACTATTCCAGGTAATACACTACAGCTTCACGATGGGTACTCAGTTTGAATACTTCAAAAACAGCGCAGAGACGAAGATGTATGGAGTGACAAACTACAGCGCTCTTTATTTTTCACTTGTCTCTGCGCTGTTCTTGAAGTAGTCAAAGCGTGTACCATGATCTTGTTCGGCTTATAACTTCCACTTTGTCTACACCCAAAAGAAAACGCTTAAAATTCCTTGGTCAAATCTGTCGTCGCTGCTGCAACTAATTTTATAACGTAGTTACCTTGCAATCGTGCCAATCCAGACCCTGTGCGTGATCGCTGAGCTTTATCGGGAATTCAGGAGGTGGACGTTCATGCGTGCGACGCACCAGAACACTGTCGCCACAGCACCTCACCATCTTCCCCGTTCAATATGCGTGCCGTATCCCTGGGTGGCTCATCTTACGCGCAGTCATCACATAAAATATTGTTTCAGCCATGGAGAGAGAAAATTTTCTTACTCAAGCTACGGTTTGAAGCAATGCAAGAAATAAGGAAAGCAGCACACGGTAATCATACCGAGATAGCCCGAAAAGGGTGTGTTATCCGCGCTGCTGTTTGTGTCTGTCCAACCATTTCGCGGTAGCATTTGTTGCACAAAGTTCTCAACCACCACCCTAGCATTCAGGATGAAAACAGTCTAATCTGCATAACTCACCTAACAACCATGTTCACTAGGCATAAAAAGACAGAAAAAATGACGGAGGTAAGAACAAACCGGGTGCCACTCACAACTGAAATTTAATTCGAAAAGAAGAAACATATACACACACTCTTGGTGCATGTAACACATTGATACTACGAACTGCATCACATGTCCTTACCTAAATATGCTACGTCTTGCTGTATGTTTGAGAAGCATGTCGTAGCGCCATACTTTGCGGTGCATTTACACTCATCAAAATAGGTTGCAAACTGTAAGACATTGCCTTTGTTCGTGATGGCCTGTTCGTGTTCCTTTGGTCTTACAATGATGGATCTTCCCATTTGTTTTAGATAGCTCACTGAACCGATACTCCAATATCATAAATCACCCCTATGGCCCATCTGGTATGCACGTACTGATGTTTTGTGCCACAGCCTTCGCTTTGTGTTGCGCCCATTGTTTTAGCTTTCTATTTGATGGCTGCAATATGCCTCCCAACTTCTTTGGTGCCTTAAATATCACCCTTACCCATATCCTCACGCCACATTCTTCAGCTCGTGTGAGAGCTTGTGTGCATTCGGTATCAACACGTATGCCCAATTCTTTTCTTTTTCCTGATGCAAGCTGGATGTTCATGCACCTTCTTTCACCTATCTGGCCATTTTTTCGCAGGCACGCGTGGGTACGCATTTTGGATAACCATCACCCTTCAGGTTAATGAACACGTGCTTTGCGCGAAAAAGACACCACACACAGGACGGAGGGGACGAGCGCAAACTCTCAACTAAACTTTATTGAGCAGATCGTACACATATGAGTACACTACTATCTGGTCACACATGAGCATTCCTTCAATTATACAATTTAACAGGCATCTCTATCACAATACTACAGACACATGTCAAGAAACATAATCTCTGGTTTACGAAGAAACACCGACGTATCACTCACGCATCCCTCTCTCCCTTCTTTCTTATATGGGCTCTAAAATTTCCCGTGCCTTTGTCTCGTTGGACCTTCGCAGAACCTTAACTTCTTTTAACATTGGTTCACACTCGCCACTCTTTCAGGCCCGACAGTGAGTGGGCAAGTGGGCATCAGTTTTGTTTTAAGTGCGAATGCACTTCTTAACCGACCTTTGTCATCCGTCCGGCGCGCCTTCCGCAGCCCGCTCCGCCAGCAGGTGTTATCTCTCCGCGCTCCACCTGCTCTCCCCTAGCAACGGAGCGCGCGTAGCAACGGAGCGGCGCCGCGTGAGGGCGCGCGCATAGAAAGCGCTCCGGCGGGTTGGGCGCGGGCGCGTGCGGCTGCGCGGGCGTAGTTAACGGGTTGCGCCGCGTGAGGGCGTGTTCATCGGCGCTCCCGGCGGGTTGGGCGCGGGCGCTCGCTCCTGCGCGGGTGTAGTAACGGGTTGCGCCGCGTGAGGGCGCGTCTCCTCTCCCTCTCCACGCGTACCCTCTCCACTCCACTCGTTTAGCGCCCCTGCGTAATCAACTCGTGCATTCGCACTTTCACATGCTCCCCCTCTGGGAAATGCGTGGGGAATTTTTTTGACGGAGAGGTCATGCTCACGCATACCGTCATTAATACAGCGTCCGGTCTGCCCTACGTAGACTTTTCCACACTTCAATGGTATTTGATATACTACACCCACTTTGCAGTCCACGTAGGAGTTGGTGTGGTTCTTGCCGCACCCTTCACGCTTCTTGTATCCTTTGCGAGAGGCCGAAAATACCATTTTAATCCCGTACTTGTTGGCGACCTTTTTAAGGTTATGGGAAGTTCTATGAACATAAGGTATGACCTGAGGCTTTGTGGCTCTCTGCTACTCCTCTGTCATATTCGCTCTTTTACTAACCTTTAGCTTCTTCAGTAAGGTCTCCGCTACAGCGGTCATAACCGGCTCCGGGAAACCCGCGGCCTTGAGGCGTGATAGCTGTGCAGCGAAACGTTTATGCATAGAATGAGGGCATTATTCCATGAGTGATGATCGGCTGCAATGTGTGGCTATAGCTCTTTTTACGGTCTTCGAGTGGGCAGAATCGTAAGGGAGCACCTCTTTTTTCGACCGTGGGTGGTATCGCCAACATACATGATTATCTAAAAAGGTGATCGCGATGTCTAAAAACTGCATGTGGTTAGTTGATGAAAGTTAATGGGTGAATGTTAGACCTTCCCCATGCGCCTCAAAGGCCTTCAAAACATCAGCAATGGCTTCGTCATTTGTAAAACCAGGTCGCTTTCCTAAAAGAACAAGGAAGTCAGCCACATGTCTAAAAACCTTTGCAACAACATCGGTATCTAGTACGTTAGGCAGGGGACGGTCTGCACGCTTACCACGCTAGCTACCGGCGTGTCAACCCCGCGGGCTACCATGCCTACGGCAGCACTGCGAGGTTCGCCGATACGAGAACACAGTAGGCAGTAGTGCCGAAGCATAGCTGTTTATTAGGGGAATCCCAAAGTATGCGAGCACAAGGCTCGACGGCGTTCACTAATCATGCTGTCCCGGTCGTGATCTCAAACGGGAGGTGGGCACTCACGGTGCGCGACAAAATTCCCACCTGAGATGCATGTATCCACCACCACCGCGATGTTCCGCCGAACCAGCCCTGACCGGGTCTCCGCCGAGACTCTCCGATGCTCCCGCGCGCACAACATTCGCACCATCTGTGCGCATATGCACCGCATGGCACGATGGTGCCATCTCTCGGGGGACGCTGACAAACCAGAGGAGTGCCGGACCGGTTTCAGCCCACAAGTCTCTCCTGAAGCACGCGCCGGCTCGGGATCGCGAGACGCGGTTCTCCACGATTCCCACGCTCCTCCCTCCCTGAAGACTGGACCCCTCTTGAGCTCGAGTGACGCCACGTTGCAACACACCTGTCACGACGCTTCAAGTCAGCAAAACCACCACCGAACGCCACTCTTACGCTAGTCCACACCAATGTTCGCCACACGATGCCGTCGTCGCGATGCTCGCCTCACAAACCCGCAACCACATTCCACAGGTTCTCCGATTCTCTCACGCTCAAGCAGCACAGCAGGTTGGCAGGCCCGAGGGTAGCCTGTAGCTCCATGCGACGAACGCCGGGGTCGCGCCATGATGCGACCACAAATCCCAGCTTGGGGTGGTAACAGGAACGGCCGTGCTGTGGCCGCGCCCACTGCGGCTGCCCTAAGGCTCGCGCCGCTCGCGTACGCGCCAGAGCCCGCCTCATCCTGGGTTCCGTCGCCGCTTCGACCGCAGGGCCCCCCCGAACGGTTGGCTGCCGCCCGGCAGGCCGGAGCAGCAACTGGCGGTAGCTCCGCGGGCCGCGCTGTGTTCCGCCGGTGGTTCAGCGGGCCACCCTCGCTGGCAGTAGTGACTGGCGTGGCTCCCGGTGGTCTCGCTCTCACCGACTGGTGCAAGCGATTCCCATACTTGAAGTGGGGAGCAGCGGAACTCCACAATCTCTGTCACTGGCAGCAAACCTTATCGACGGCCTCGCCAAATAAGGCAACAAAGATGCCGAAGGTACTCCCCCTTGCACATTCGCTTGCTCGCGGAATGGCGAGACCGGCAACTGTGCTCCAGCAGCCACCCCCGCCTGGAGGCAGCTCGCCTGGCTATTACGGGGGGTCGGCATCGAAACACCTGTCCGAGTGATTTCGGCCTGGTGCATTGGTCGGCAAAGCTGCGTCAGCATCAAGCAGGTGGGGCTCCTGCAACTCACTCGCAGCAGTACAAGGTGCCGCAGAACCAGCGGCAACCGCAATACCAGCGGCTTACGGGCGCACATCACCGGTATAGGTCGCCTGAGACTCCTTCTCTTACTAAGACTGGCGTTCTCTCGCGACCAACAAGCCCGCTGCCGAGCCGCGCGAAGCGGTCACGGCCTAAACGCAGTCTCGAGCGGAGACTTCACGGCATCGAGTATAACGTTTCCATTGCTCCCGCTTCCAACCGCAGCGAGAGGAGACTGAGTCTTCAGCGATCCCCTCGCTCTTTGTCAGGCGTCAAATCAGCCAACACTCTGCCTCGAACTCGAAACGCAGTAGCGGCGGGCTTGCCGTGCGGCTTGCGAACTCCCAAACGACGCACCCTCGCTCAGTAGTGTCCGCCGCGCCTGCGCGAAACTTCGACCGCGGCGCCGCCGGCGCAACTGCGCGTGGACGGCGCTACGAGGAAGGCGACCCGCCGCCTCGTTGGAACAAGGCCTACATACCTCCCGTCTCGCGAGCGGGCCGCGACTGCGGTGCTCGCAGGTATCCTTCTGAAGCACCGCCTGGTGCGCGCAGGAAGGTTTACACATTTGCCCCCATGGCTGCATCAGGCCCCATAACTGTCTGCCTGCAACCCACTGGTGCGAGGCATGTCGTCCGATATCTTCCGGACAAAGCGTAGCGGGCTGCGACGGTAGCAACGCATTTCTCGGGGAGCTAGCAACCTCGAATTCGTCAGAAGACGACCCCACGTTGGGCGCCATGTGGGATATGAGGGGTTCTCGGGGACCTTCCCAGCTCTCTGGGGTAGGCCACCACGCTAACTTCCGGCGTGTCAACCCCGCGGGCTCCCATGCCTACGGCAGCCCAGCGAGGTTAGCCAATACGAGAACACTATATACAGTAGTGCCGAAGCACAGCCGTTTATTTGGGAAATCCCAAAGTATGCGAGCACAAGGCTCGACAGCGGTCACGAATCACGCCGTCGGGGTCGTGATCGCGAACGGGAGGCAGCCACTCACGGCGCGTGACAAAGTTTCCACCTGCGGTTCATGTATCCACCCCCACCGCGATGTTCCGCCGAACCAGCCCCGACCGGGTCTCCACCCAGACTCTCCCATGCTCCTGCGCGCACAACGTTAGCACCGTCCTCGCGCATATGCACCACACGGCCATCCCTCGGGGGACGCCATCCCTCGGGGGTGCCATCCCTCGGGGGACGCCGACAAACCAGAGGAGCGCCGGACCGGTTTCAGCACACAAGCCTCCCCCGAAGCGGACGCCGGCTGGGGATCGCGGGCCGCGGTTCTCCACGATTCCCACAACGGTTTAGAGTAATCTCAGGGTCTGCATTAAGCCCGCGCTTGTGGGAGAACACAACAGAAGTACTTTTTCCCGGGTTTAGTTTAAAACCATTAAGGTCCGCCCATACAGCAAGTTTCTTAACACCGACGTGTACTTGACGTTCCCAAATTGAGAGGTTACAGGATTTTAAAAGATATTTTGCACATCGCCTACATAGATGGAACAGGAAATGGATGGTGGCAATACCGCTCGGAGGGAGTTCATCTTAACTATAAACAATGTGCAGCTTAGAACTCCACCTTGTGGCACACCCTTTTCCTGCACATGTATAGTGGACAGGGATGACCGAACCTTAACAAGAAATGTCCTCGGGGACATGTAACTAGAAATGGTGTTTAACATGTTACCTGACACACCAAAGGACTTGAGGTAGCTAAGGATGCCGTATCGCCAGACTGTGTCGTAAGCCTTTTCGAGATCAAAAAATACCGCAAGGCAGAAATTCTTATGAAAAAATGCATTTTTTATGAAGGATTCCAACGCACAAGTTGATCATTGGGAGATCGCCCCACCTTGAAACCTGCCTGGCAGCTCTCGAGAAGACCGTTGTACACAAGGAAGTACACGAGCCTGCGATTTATCTTCTTCTCAAGCACCTTACACAGGCAGCTTGTCAAGGCGATGAGACAATAACTGACGGGAGAGCAAGGGTCCTTGTCTTTCTTCAGGAACGCCAATACTATGGCCTACCTCCAAGAGTGCGGAATGTGGCCCGAAACTATTAATTTATTGTATAGGTGTAGAAGTGTTTCAAGCGTGTCTGGGTGTAGGTGTTGTATCATAGTGTATGCAATCTTGTCTGCGCCTGGAGCTGAATGTTTGCATGTGCTCAGGGCAGCCCTCAGCAACCACATTTTTACCTATTATTGCCATGTAGGGACTTCTTTTCACAAGCGGTTTTATGTCTCAGGAAACTGTTTGTGTAGTGTGCAGAGCTGGAAACGTGTTGGAAGTGTTGTGCGAGTGTGTTAGCCTGGTCTTTGAGTGTGTCCCCTGTTGTACTGACCAGGGGCAGGCTATGTGTATGCTGTCCTTTAAGTTTACGTATTCTTGTCGTTACCTTGTGAGTGGTTGTGTATGAGTTCACCGAAATGAAGAAAGCGCAACAACTCTCCCTTTCCACCTCACGACGCACACGCTTTCAATGCCTTTGCCCGTTTAAACAAAATGAGATTATCCGACTTGGGTATAGCGAAGGACACCCCCCGTTTGTTCTGGGCCTCTTGCGGCCGCCTGCAGCCCTCGTTCCATCAGGGCCTCCTAGGGTTGCGAGACGCACTGGAGGCCTGAGGAATGGACCTTTGGAAAGCGTCGAGGATGTAAGCCGTGATGAGTAAAGCTGCTTCCTCTATGTGTAGGTGTAGCTGCTTCCTCTATGTAGGTGTATGTGTAGCTGCTTCCTCTATGGATGTGTAGTGTAGTTGAGATGTTGGAGTGAATGTGCTCCAGTTTGCTTTTGATTCAATAAACCTTTTATGGAAAGATGGACTGCTCGGGCCTGTACCTATATACGTTAATGAAGTGGGGAAATGGTCACTACCATATGGGTCCGTGCCCACACCCCACTCAAGACATAGAAAGAGAACTGCAGAACCAATAGCCAAGCAAGATGTGAGGATGTATTGTGTTCTAATGTGAGTATGTATGTTGGCTGTTTTTTGTTGAAAAGGCATGCTCCAGAGGATGCAAGAAACTTCTCTATCAGGCGACCTCGGGCATCCGTTCTGGAGGAGCCCCAAAGTGAGTTGTGCGCTTTAAGGTCGCCGGTTAGGATGTATGGTTCTGACACCTGGTCTACCAGTGACTCGAAATCGGAGCTCAGAAGTGCAAATTCAGGAAAGATGTAAATGGAGCATACCGTTATCAACCTATTAAATATTATCGCACGGATCGCTACAGCCTCAAGGACAGTGTTTAAAGAGAGAGGGTGGCATGCTAATAATTTCCTGGCAACAATGGCCACAATTCCTGAAGAGTGAGTGCAGCCAACCCTGTCCTTCTTGAATACCATGTACCTATTTAAGAAATTTGTTTGTTTAGTATGGAGGTGGGTTTCCTGGAGGAACATGATACTTGGCTGATTGGCATGCAGCATCTCATACACATTGTCAAGATTTTTAAGGAGGCCTCTGCAGTTCCATTGGATGATGTTTTCTGTTCCCATTAGGTATATTTATGAATAACTGGAGTGCGTGTGTGCGTGTGTGTTCATGTGTCGTCTTTCGGGGCTATTACTCTGAGATTGGGCTTTTTAGGCCTTTCTGTAGGCTTCGAAGTCGGTGGCCGCTACTTGCGCTGCGTTGCAGGCAGGAACGGCAGGCATTCATGTCGTCTTCATATGTCCAAGGGGTGCCTGACGGACCGGGCCCCCCGGACTTCACCATCTTTTGCGAGCTCTTCGTTTGAGCCGCCACCACCGAGGGCATCGGGGGCGCCAGAGGTGGCACGGGCGGTGCGGTGACAGTGGGAACCGGTGCGGGGCCTGCGGTGTCCATCCCCTCGGCACCCTCCAACGCACTAGAGGACGGGGAGGCAGGGCGGGAGCGGCACCGGTCCCGACAGAAGTGGTCTGCACCGCAACCGTGCTGCCTCAGCACGCGGCGTGATGCCGAGTTGGGCTGCGTGAGGTTCTCCTGTTTCCCCCAAGGGGAAAAAGGAGAACCTCGTCTGCACCTTCGGGAAGGTGATGTTTTCTGTCACTTTTAGATTGAATATTTTCTTTTATACTTGGAATTTCTCGCATTTCCTGGAGTAGGCCGCATATGGGCCCCTGCAGTTTGCACACGTGAGGTTTTCAGAATCACAGTTGTCGGTAGGGTGATCCCGCGCGGCGGTAGGGTGATCCCGCGCAGAATCACAGTTGTCGGTAGGGTGATCCCGCGCGGCGCATTTCCCACAGGTGGTTTTGCCTCGGCAAGAGGTTGTACCGTGTCCGAACCGCTGGCAGTTGAAGCAGGGCGCAGGTTCGGAATATCAGGAAAAAAGGAGCATCGAATGAAGCCTGCGGTGATATGTTCAGGAAGCGAGGACTGGTTAAAGGTCAGGATAACCTGTTTCACGGGGATTATCTTATCCTGCGCATCGTGATACGGCGCACGGCTGTGACACCCTGATCCTTTAAAACCTTTAAGGTCTGCATCTGTGTCGATAAGGAGATCTGTCTCAGAAATCACACCCTGGGAGCTATTGAGGCTCTGATGGGGTGTGACCCTGATGTCCAGATTATGGTTGCGGGTTTGTGCAAGAAGAGTGTGGGATGTTGTTCGGCATTGAGTTCTACTAGGATTTCTCTGGTCCTGAGGTTTTTAGCTTGGTACTTTCCACCTACTGTGTTTTGCAGGAATTTCGAAACCAGGAATACACATAAGGCAGTGATAGGCCTTGCTAAGGCAGCTGAGTCGATCACATGAATACGAGAGTAGTTATTCACATTTGTTGAAAAGACAGTTGTTGAAAGAGGTGGGAATGAAACTTCGGTGTGGCCCCTTTTTGGACGCCGATCACGTTTGGTTTGGGGTTTAGAGAATACCATTAAGTGTAGTGTAGAAGTAGGGGACGGGGGTACTTCCTTCGCTCGGGTTACCCTGATACTAAGAGAGGTCCCGGAGCTCCCTGCCTGGTATACAGACAGGGAGCCCATCCGCCGGAGCTTGACCTGGGCTCGGACGGCCACCGTTTGTGGTTTCTGCCCTTCACCCTAAACTCGTAGCCACGGTAGATTACATCAAGAGTATGGGGGCTCGGGGTCCGCGGAATCGCGAGTATCGTCACCAAGATTGCTCAAGGTGCCCTGTGCGGGGCTCCACGTGGTCGTATCGGTGACAGAAGGCCTTCTCGGGAACCTGCAATCTTGCCATCGTAAGGATGCGCATGACAGGCCTGCTCAAGAGAGTGAGAGGAAAAAGGTTCCCGTTGTCTCGGACATTCACGGCTTGTATCACGGTTTAAAGAAGGTCGCCCACAGTGTAGACGTGAAGGTAGCACTTAGCGGTCAAACCCGCTGGTGAAATTCGCCAAAGGACTACAAATACAGGTGCGAACAACCACGGGTGCCATGTAAAGCATCGTACACAGTACGTCCGAAGCGTGGATCTGTGGTTTATCGCATTCCCCTGAGGAAATGTGGCTTCGTGTACGTCGGTGAAACTGGCAGATGCCTTAATGACCGAGTAAGGGAGCACGACAACAATGTCAAAAAAGGAAGCGATGGGTTATTGGCCATAAATTGCAAGTCTTGCGAATGCAAAACTCAGTTTGAAATGTGCGAGGTTATAGGAAGAAACGGTAATCAAACTACTTGGAAATTATTGGAGCGCACGACATTTTAAGGCATGGTAGGAAATCTGTAAGGTGGGCGTCTATTGCGTTGTCAAAAAGACAGATTTCCTTTCAAACACGCGCTGCACTTTGGGCATGACGTGATTTGGTGTTTGTACAGATTGTGCCTAGTGCATTGAACGCGTGCTGATATGGTGGCGTAATACTAGAGATTAGAATTTTTTGTAGTTATGTTAACATGAAGTATGTGTATAAAAGGGGCAAGGTTCATCGTAATAAATTTAGTTGGAAGTCAGCGCTCGTCCCGTCGTATGCGGTTTTGTATATCAATGATTGAGCTAGCACAAGTGGTAAGTACTAGAGAAAACTGTATTCACACGCTGGCAATAACTAGCAATGGACACCACACTAACCCCTTAACTGCAACTCCCAAGATAATTTGTGCAAACACACACGTACACCTGTGTACCTGCGTTACCTCTTTACCTAACTCCCTGCCACTTCTAGACAACTCGTTTAAAAATATTCTGGGCATGCTGTGCCATCTATTGATATGCCACAGAAATGCACAAACCGTGTCAGGTAAATTTCAGACAACTGCGTCAGATATTTCTTCACCCGGGTTATACCTGTGCTACGCGAGCGTTTGGAAGGACAATTAGGTCGAATGACCTTAGATATATCAAATGTCATTCGAACTGGAAGGAGTTCTGTCGATGTACACGACCATCCTCAAAGGCAGTTGAAAGTTTCCGTGCTTGCCCGCCGTGTATTGGTATCGCCACTGCTGCCATGTTTCGTTCTTGGCGAAAATATAAAGTTATAATTAAAATGGGCAAAAATTTATTATTCGTCATCAAATTGATAACGATCTACAAGCGCGCACAAAACATCCACAATGCAGCCAGCTTGTTTTTATCTTTTTTCGCACCACCGGTACTGAGAGTACTAAGTACCTCGTAATCGTAGAACGAGTGACAACGAACGAAAACACGCAAAAAATTGCGAAGATCTTGCACTTCAAACAACAAGTTTTACTCGTAAATCATTGTTTGTTATTACGGCTTGCAGAAACTGAGCCCGAGGGTACGACCATTCGCGTTTTAAAGGCCTTTGAGACTCCCAAAGGTCAGTTGTCGCACTCCTTTTACTCAAATGCCATATTGTGCGCGTATTTTATTCGAAAAATGTTATGGCCAAAAAAACGGCATCGGCAGAAACGAAACAAAAACCGATAGTTCATAATTTCACGCTAAAAGTACACGATGTGCGTGTAACGCATACACGCACTCATATTCGCACCCGCCCTTATATACGCACTCACCACCTTACCATATCTCAGTTCATATCAAAACATTCGGCTAGCGAAATAGGACAGGACACAAACACTTCACCAAACACAGGGCTACAAATTGCGCGAGAGTTGATTCTGTTTACACACGCAGCAGTACAAAGGTCTACCGAAAAATCTGCGCAAAGCACAAAGCGAGTCACTCAAAACGTCAGGGCTAACGGCTTCGCGGACCGAAGTTCGAGAACAACTCTGCTACGTTATATACATACGAAAAGAAAACAAGCTTCACGAGTACTCACTTACGTTCACTACTTGACAGTTTTTCTTCCTCCGGTAGAAAAATCCATGGTAGTCAAATCACCGAAATAACGAAAGTTGAATGCGTGCACACCCGTGCCGTCACCGGCCAGTAGCATGCGCATCGATAGGGAGTGCAGTTAATACAACTGTCGGAAGGTCGGACTCGCCGCGCACCCACTTTCCTGTCTCATGTTCGTCCGAGGGAAAAACAAGTTCCTGACAGACACCCACCTTGATAAAAACGCGTTGGCCCAAGTTATTGGTAAATACCGATATTAGTTGCCATTTATACGCAAGAAAAGCTTGAGCGGGTGTTTTTTTTTCAAAGAAAACAGTAATTGTACCGACAATCTAGATTACGGCCTTTAAGGAGATTTCAGGGTCTACAGTGGAAATACAGCTGGCATGAGGTTGGGGGCGGCATAATTTTATGGTTTGTTCTGAGGCCGCAACCACTTGCAGCGTATTTTCCGCGCCTACGCGCGTAGACATCGCCCCGCGTTGACGGCGTCGGCGAAATGCACGGCGACGTGAGCTGACGCGGGAGCTACGCCCATGTCTATGCTCGCCAGATATCTGCGTCGCCGCAGTGCCAGAAAGCATCCGAAAGCAGGCGACATCGTCCGGATTACATGTCCATTTCCTGGTTTGGGGCATTACTTTCGCACAAAACAATCAATTTATTTTTGCCTGCGGTAATCGGGAGCTTTGAGTCAAATTGCAAGCTCTTTCTGTTCGAAGTGCGCATTCCTTCATGGCTAGCATGGCTTTCATCGTTGAGATCGGGTGTTTGGGATAGCTTTTTGTGAGTTAAATACAGGAGCTCTGGCTACATCGCTTGTAGTGTTCTCATGATGGGCTTGTCTCCAAGATCGGTGCGTAGTGAACACAGTTTATCAAGCCAGAAATCTAGCGGCGCATTCAATTTCATTCGCGGCTACGTAGCTTGCATAGGGGGAACGATGAAACGCGATAGCTGTTCTTGGCCTAAGTATGGGAGCTTTGATTACATCACTTGCAGTATTCGCATAATTGGCCTCGCCTCCAAGATCGGTGCGGAAGAAACAAGCGTTATCACTGCCGAAATTTGTCACTACGACCAAAACGAATCACTCGACAATATTCGTTGGCAGCCTCTGTTGGGGTACCAAATTCTTGGGTCCCCGCATTTTCTTTAAGCCAACGGACGAAGCGATCCCGGCCGGCCACTCATGGAGAGCTTTCAGAAGCAAGTTAGGAAATTCATGTCAGGTGCAACAGCCGGGTCTCCGACGAAGGGAGAGAGAAAGAGAAAAAAAATCACTTTATTTTCCAAGCAAGTTGAGCAGGAACGCGTGATGGCTGCCGGCCGAAGGCCCGCGGCGGCAGTGGCAGCTCGGCCAACCAGAAGTAGCTGCGTCCCCGGTTACGAGCCGCTAGTGCGTCCTCCCACTTCTCGACGCTGGAGATGGGGTTGAATGGGCTAAGAGAAGAGGCCTACATGCGGTGGGTTAGTGCGTCAAGGAGATCACAGAGGGGACAGTCGTGGGCGCAAGGACCTCAGAGGAGTAGGTCTTGTGGAGGAGGGATCGACGGACGAGGGAGTTGATCTGAAGGAGTCGCCATAGGCGCTTCTGAGCGTTGGTGAGGGATGTGTGGGCCGTGGAAAAACGGCGGCTAGAGAGGCCATAATACTCCGTGGATTCTTGATAGGAGAGAAGACGATCGCGAGCCGATCGAGAACTGTTAGAGAGCAGGAGCGAGCCCAGCACGGCTGTTCAGTTCTTGTGCTTCTCTGTGGGCCGCCTCGTTGCCTCCCACCGCAGAAGTGCCGGGGTCCAGACGATGTCCAATGGTTGAGTAGGGGTATTTTGGAGAATCTTGAGTGCTGCAACTGAAACGCCACCACGAATGAAGTTTGAATGGCCCTATTCGAATAAGTGATTATAATGTGTGGTGGCAGACTGCTATTGCGGGCCAAGGCTATTGCCACCTCTTCCGCCGTTGTGGGGTAAGATCTCCGTACGGTGAGGAGAGTGACCGGGGGAGAGCCCGCAAGCTCTCGTGTTTCTCCAGCCTTTTACTATCTTTACAAGCTGGGGAAATTTGTTAACATAAGTTGCTGAGGCAGGACAGCAATTTTATTTTCATTACGAAGGTAGAACGACCTAGTAACAAGGTGGTTTCACTGAATAAAAACACGTTTGAGCATCAAATTTTGTTCAGGCGTATGTTGAGTCTAATTTATATATTATGTCCTCCGCATTTATATTTCCGTAAAAGCAATATTGGTGGATTACAAAACTTGCACAAACCCCTCGGTACAAAACCATACAAAACACATACAAAACCCCTCGGTAACATCAAAACAGTACGCCTGCGGAGAGTTTGAAAATAAAGTATAGCAGATATAGCTAAAATAAATGTAACTGCGCTAGACATGTACGAAGTGAAAAATGGACATACCAGCAGCATCTGAACAACGTCAGCAAAATATGTCTAAATACCGTTCACAAATGAAGCAGCAGAAACATCGACAGTACGTCTTTAGCATAGTTGAAAGAACGTCCCACATTTAGGTACCCAGCACGTTTATCTCAACAATCGAAAATTTTCATCAAAAATATGGCACTGTTACGCTAGGATTGTGCAGAACCCAATGAGAAGAATGCCGGACGCACACACAGGACGGAATGTATTTACAACATATTTAGCCACTCAAGGAGATGAAGGTCACTCAAAAAAAAGAAATATTCGCAAAACGGGTTCGGTTAGCTTTCCAGGACAGTGGCTGAGCACATACTGAGTGCAACGGTCAAGCACATACTGAGTGCAACGGCCCATTTGTCCTGGGCCCACCCCTGTCCGGCTGCCACGCGCTCGAAGCGCTGAAGATACGCGTGAAGATCATCGCGCCTTTCGTCAAATAGGGGTAGGAGCTTTTGCGGATTCATCACTGATACATTGGGGCTAGTTTCACTGTCGGCAGTGGCATTTGCGGTGTTTCGCGATCCTTCTGAAGACGGATCTTCAGCTCGGGGATTCGCATCTCATTCTCCGCAGCTTCTTTTGCCCTCTCAGCAGCTTCTTTCTCCCTCTCAGCAGCTTCTTTTGCCCTCTCGGCGGCTTCTCTAGCTCTTTCGTCGGCTTCTCGCCTTTCCTCTCTTTCTCGTTCTGCAGCTTCCTTAAGCTTCTCTCTCTCAGCCGCCCTCTCAGCACGCTGCTCCGCACGCTGCGTGTCGATCCACGCCCCGAAGTTCCGACCCCGAGAGTCCTAGCTGCGTCCCTATCTCCAATAATTTCTCCACATCCATGTTGTTAGTACACTCACGTCACGAATATGCGCACGGCATCCAACTCAGTTCTGCGGTTGTTAATAGGCGGATCCTGGCAGGCTCGCCACTTTTGTTACGCTAGGATCGTGCAGAACCCAATGAGAAGAGTGCCGGACGCACACACCGGACGGAATGTATTTACAACATATTTAGCCACTCAAGGAGATGAAGGTCACTCAAAAAAAGAAATGTTCGCAAAACGGGTTCGGTTAGCTTTCTACGACAGTGGCTGTCGCTAGACCCGCAAAACAGTTGCGTTGAGCACGGCTCACAGGTATGTCTCGTTGGGGCGCAGTGGTCGTCGAGGGTGAGGCTCGCAAACTTGGCCGGCCGCTTCACGGACAGGTCACCAACGAGCTGGTGTGGGACGCTCCGGAACACCTCCGCGACCAAGCACACCAGGCCTGGAAGTCGTGGCCAGAATTTAGCAACCCGGCGGTCCGAGCAGGAGCATGGAGCCGCTGACGCACCACGAACATCGGCCTCGCAGCAGCAGGAACCCTGGCTCGAGCCGGAACGTGACGACGCGGCAGAGCCTTGCGATCACTCGTGCCCGAGCCGCACCCAGACGGAAGCTCGCCTGGTCACCGATGGCGACGGTCTCTTAGCGGACGGCACGTCGACCGGACGTCTGACGTGGGAATGCCCAGTCTAACCGTGCCCTGTCTCGGTCGCCCTGCACTTCTCGGGTTCGCAGCGCTTGCTCGCACCACGCCCTCGTCTTCTTCTTCTTCGTGGCGTCTTTTTCCCAGCGGCCACTTGGTGTCTCCCGCGATGTGAAATCTTCTTTCACTACTTTCACCGTGCCCCCTCCGAGCCACTCATCACATCACCCCCACCTTAAGAAAGTTGTTGGGGGACAACTATTCCACCACAGTGAAGTGCGGAGCCCCGATGCGCTTGATATTGCAGTTCACAGTACATGCACACAAAAGGATAGGGTGTGAAAAAAGTCCGGTAATCATATAGTTGTAAAGGTAGTCGTTTCTTAGAAATCGCTGCCACATTAGAACAGTTAAACTCTACTCATGTAGTCCGCTCCCACGTTGTCGGTTCCCTTGATGTACTCGACGGTGAAACTATATTCTTGTAGCGCCAAGCTCCAGCGCAGGACTCGGTTGTTCACGTGTTTAGCCGTTTGAAGGTACTGCAAGGTCTAACTGGATGATGAATTGCTTGCCGTACAAGTAAATGTGGAATTTCTGTACTGCCCAGAGCAATGCGAGACACGCACGCTCGATTGTCGAGTACCGTGTTTCTCGCGGCAACAGGTTGCGGCTGGCATAAGCTACCGGGTGCAGTACCTCATCATCACTTTGCAGAAGCACGGCCCCGAGGCTCGTGTTCGAGGCATCAGTACGGAGGATAAAGGGCTTAGTGAGGTCAGGTGCGTGAAGTATGGGAGCAGAAGCGAGGCAGTGCTTCAAGGTGTTGAACGCTTCTTCTTGCATCGTACCCCAGGTGACGATGTTGCGTTGTCCTTTTCGCGTAAGATCCGTTCGGGGCTTAGCAATGGCCCCGTAATTCGGTATAAACTTCCGATAGTAATTAGCCAACCCAAGGAAGGACTGCACAGCTTTCTTGGTAGAGGGTCTCTTGGAACCAAGGATCTTCTCCAGAGTCTGGAGCATTGGCTTAACTTGTAAGCCACCAATCTGATGTCCCAAGAATGTTATGCTGTGTTCCCCGATTTCGCACTTGCTAGGTTTGATGGTCAAGTTTGACTGCTGAATTCGCTCGAAGACTAGCCTGAGCGCATCAAGGTGTTCTGACCATGTATCCGTGGCGATCACTACATCGTCAAAATAATGGTAGACATTCGGCAAGTCGCCCAGAACAACTCTCATGAGACGAGCAAAGACAGCCGGTGCAGTCTTAATACCAAACGGCATATACCGGAAATGGTAAAGACCTGACGTACATGAAAACGCGTTTTTTTCACTGCTGTCCTTAGCCATTGGCACTTGCCAATATTTTTTGTTAGGTCAAACTTCGAAAAGAACCTTTTGGACCCAACAAGCGCCAGGACAACGTCAATTCGGGGAAATGGTTCACAGTCCGGAAGGAGAACCTTGTTGAGCTCTCTGAAGTCAATGCACAGCCTGATGGTGCCGTCAGGCTTCCGAACAACCACAATGGGTGCATGATAAGATGACTGCGACTTCTCGATGATGCCCATTCGCAGCATCTCCTGAACTTCACGTTCAATTGCTTCGAGTAAGGCGAGAGGTATGGGGTATTGGGGAATATGCACCGGTTTGTCTGACGTCAGACCCAACGAACAGGTGACAAGGTTAGTCTTGCCTGGCAAATCTGAAAATATCGTTGCGTACTCTTGGATCAACGTTCGAACTTGAGTGATTTGGCTCTCGTCAAGAGAAGAAGAGAGCTTGACGTCTGCAGCTGTCTGGGTACTGTGGAGTGGTACGGACAGAAGAACGTTTTCTGTTTCGCAGTCGTCCCCGTTCTCTGCATCAGCTGAGACATCGTTGGCTGTAATGGCAGCTGATGCCTGAGGCGGAGGCGAAGGTTCTCGGTCTTCGTACAGCTTCATCATATTCACGTGGAATACCTTGCTCTTTCCAGCCAGATCGATCAAGTAGTCAACGTCGTTCTTGGCCTCGAGCACTTTGAACGGCCCTTTCCATTGCATCAATAGTTTGTTGAGGTTGGTGGGTAGGAGAATAAGAACTTTTATCGCCGGGACGGAGCTTCCTGGAGCGACATTTGCGGTCATAGTACCTTTTCTGTTTGATGCGCGCCTTCTGGAGCTCCTCATGCGCGAGTCGGCACGTCTCCTCTAGCCGGTCACGAAGGTCAACGAGGTACCCATAAGTAGTTCGCACTTCGCTGTCAATGTTCTCGTTAGTCCAAAGTTCCTTTAGAACAGTCAATGGGCCACACACGTGGCGTCCGTAGATTAGTTGGAAAGGAGAAAAGCCTGTGCTGGCTTGCGGTACCTCACGGTACGCAAAACGTAGTGGTGCAAGGTAGCGATCCCATGTTCGTGGCTTTTCTTGGCACATTTTCTTGACCATCCATTTGAGTGTGCCATTGAATTTCTCTACGAGGCCGTTAGCCATAGCATGGTAAGGAGTCGTGCGGAGAAGCTTGACGGACAGTAAACGCCCTACTTTTTTCATGAGGTCGGAAGTAAAATTGGCAACTTGGTCTGTGATCATCTCTTGAGGTATTCCAACTCTGGAAAAAATTTCCACGAGAGCCTCAGCGACATGCACAGCGTCCATCGCAGGTAGTGCTACTGCATCGGGATATCGGGTAGCGAAGTCAATGAGGGTTAAGATGTAACGGTTCCCTCGTTCCGACTTAGGGGACAGTGGTCCTATCAGGTCGACTGCGACCCGCTGGAACGGCGGTCCGGATCAGGGGTGCGTTGACTAAAGGTGCTACGCCGACTTTCCCTTTTGGCGTGGTCCACTGGCAGATGTCGCATGAACGCACAAAACGTTTGACATCCCCTTGTAAGTCCGGCCAATAAAACTCTTCCAAAATCCGATCGGCTGTTCTGTGTACACCCTGATGACCAGCCATGACGCTCCCGTGTGCGATGCGAAGGCTAGAATTTCTTAACGCTTTCGGCACTACGAGTTGCTTGAATGTCCTTCCAGTTGCGAGGTGGTTTTTCCGGTATAAGAGGTCTTCGTCTTCGAGGAAGGTATAGTAGTTTCCTCTTCCGGAGCGAAAGTCCTTCCCAACTTTCCGGTAACAACATCTCAAAGTTTGGTCCTTGCGTTGTTCCTGCCGAGTTTATCTCTGTTGATGTTGGCGTTGCGTGATCGGAGACACCTTTAAAGGCGATGCTTTCATCTCCTGAGTTCTCGCGACGGCAGAAATTAGGTTGAGAGGTTCAGAAGACGGTGTTTGTCCCATGCCGTTCGTCTCCGTTTCCTCGTCTCCAGGGCATTCATACGCCCAATCGGGGTCCGGTTGGTGAGGCTCCCTGACGCCTGGGATATTACCGAGCACCAGGTCATAAATGGGATGACTCATGCAGGCAGCAATCATCTCTCCCACAAAATATGGCGTGCGGACCTGAATTCTTGCCTCCGGTAGTTCTTTTATGCATCCATCAAGAAGAACAACTCGGCATGTCTTCCTCGTCAAGCAATGATCGTTGACCATGTCCCGGCGGACGATGGCGGTGTTGCTCCCGGTGTCTCTGAGGACTCTAGCGGCCTTACCTAGCACTCGTCCTGAAACAACTGGCATCCCCTCTACTAGGAAAAGTGAATTCCTGTCGGCGGTTTTGCAGTTGGGACCATCAGTCATGTTAGACGGCTTGGTAATGCTGGACTTTACTTCCGCGGCTTTGCTCGGGAGTAAGTACCCACGCAGCTACTTGATCTTTGCCTCCCGGTCTGCTCCGGCGATTATCTGCCCTGTGGCCTTGTCTGCCACCTTTAGAGCAAACTATATTGTCTTTGGGCACATTCCGACAGTCCTGCGCGCGGTGTCCGGGACGATGGCACAAGAAGCACTTCTGTGCCGCCTTTCTAGGTGTGTCGGTCGCACCCTTCGGACCTTCCGGCGCGTCACTTGGAAACTTTCCTAGGTTAGAGAGGTTCTGTGCCTCCAGGAAGCGGTCCACAACATCCGCTAACCCATCCAAAGTGTTGCACTCGCGTTCTTTTAAAAACACAACGAGCTTTGCATGGCAACAGCGATAAAATTGCTCCGAGATCATTAGGTCGCGGAGGCCTTCAAAAGATTTAGATATATTGGCCATCTCAACCCAATGATCAAAGTAGCTCGACAGCCTGGCTGCAAACTGTCTTCCCGTTTCGCCATCTTCGGCCCGGGCTTTGCGGGACTTTTCTTGGTATCCTTGGGCAGTGAACTTGAACCGTTGCAGCAATGCCTTTTTGACTTTGCTGTAGTCCAGGGATTCCTCCGCAGTCATACTCCAAATCCTGGTGAGTGCTTCTCCGGTCAAGCACATACTGAGTGCAGCGGCCCATTTGTCCTGGGCCCACCCCTGTCCGGCTGCCGCGCGCTCGAAGCGCTAAAGATACGCGTGAAGATCATCGCGCCTTTCGTCAAATAGTGGTAGGAGCTTTTGCGGATTCATCACTGATACATTGGAAGCTAGTTTCACTGTCGGCAGTGGCATTTTCGGTGTTTCGCGATCCTTCTTGAAGACGGATCATCAGCTCGAGGATTCGCATCTCATTCTCCGCAGCTTCTTTTGCCCTCTCAGCAGCTTCTTTCTCCCTCTCAGCAGCTTCTTTTGCCCTCTCGGCGGCTTCTCTAGCTCTTTCGTCGGCTTCTCGCCTTTCCTCTCTTTCTCGTTCTGCAGCTTCCTTAAGCCTCTCTCTCTCAGCCGCCCTCTCAGCACGCTGCTCCGCACGCTGCGTGTCGATCCACGCCCGAAGTTACGACCCCGAGAGTCCTAGCTGCGTCCCTATCTCCAATAATTTCACGCCTATCCCGTACCCTGTACCCACCCCCCAGTTCCCGTCTAACTCGTGAGGCTGCGTGCCTCATTCGGCAAGCTCAAACCTCTTCACTCCCCTCCCATCACATTCTTCACCGCATCTATCCGCGCCCTGGTCATCCTTCCTGTCCCACCTGTTCTTCCTACCCATCCATCCCTCATTCTTATTGGGACTGCACCCCGCCATCACTTGACCCATCCCTCGCCTCCATCACCTCCTGGGAGCTCTGGTTGTCTCCCCCGCCGACAGTAAACATCCAGGCTGCCCAGGAAGCTCTCTACAAACACGTGCACCGGATCCGCACGGACATTCTGGAGTACTACGTGGATCCGGTGTATTGAACTTTGAAATTAGGACCTGGACTTAGGTCCTGCGGAATAATTTCTCCACATCCATGTTGTTAGTACACTCACGTTCACGAATATGCGCACGGCATCCAACTCAGTTCTGCGGTTGTTTAATGGGCGGATCCTGGGCAGGCTCGCCCACTTTTGTTACGCTAGGATCGTGCAGAACCCAATGAGAAGAGTGCCGGACGCACAACACTGGACGGAATGTATTAACAACATATTTAGCCACTCAAGGAGATGAAGGTCACTCAAAAAAAGAAATGTTCGCAAAACGGGTTCGGTTAGCTTTCCACGACAGTGGCTGTCGCTAGACCCCAAAACAGTTGCGTTGAAGCACGGCTCACAGGTATGTCTCGTTGGGGCGCAGTGGTCGTCGAGGGTGAGGCTCGCAAACTTGGCCGGCCGCTTCACGGACAGGTCACCAACGAGCTGGTGTGGGACGCTCCGGAACAACTCCTGCGACCAAGCACACCAGGCCCGGAAGTCGTGGCCAGGACTTAGCAACCCGGCGGTCCGAGCAGGAGCATGGAGCCGCTGACGCACCACGAACGTCGGCCTCGCAGCAGCAGGAACCCTGGCTCGAGCCGGAACGTGACGACGCGGCAGAGCCTTGCGATCACTCGTGCCCGAGCCGCACCCAGACGGAAGCTCGCCTGGTCACCGATGGCGACGGTCTCGTAGCGGACGGCACGTCGACCGGACGTCTGACGTGGGAATGCCCAGTCCAACCGTGCCCTGTCTCGGTCGCCCTGCACTTCCCGGGTTCGCAGCGCTTGCTCGCACCACGCCCTCGTCTTCTTCTTCTTCGTGGCGTCTTTTTCCCAGCGGCCACATGGTGTCTCCCGCGATGTGAAATCTTCTTTCACTACTTTCACCGTGCCCCCTCCGAGCCACTCATCACACTGATAACACTTGGATGGTTTCGTCCACTTTCAGACGTTCATCAGGCCATCGCATCATTGCAGACGTAGCAACTCATGCAATGGTTTGGTTGCTGTTATTTAATACGAGTAATACTGTTAAGCGCAGCTTGTGTGTTCCACAATCCGTTAAAAAAATGTAATGCTCACGACGCGTTATTTTTGCATATGTCTTCGTGATCGTACTTGTACGTGCTAACCGGTGAAATAGGTTTCATCTGTAAAATTTCTCGGAGTAATTTTTGACAATGACCTGACATGGAACTCTCATCTAGCTATACGTCTGTGGTTGACAATGAACTGACATGGAACTCTCACCTAGCATACGTCTGTAAACGCTGCACGCGCTTTCGTGTATTGTGTACAACTTGCATTACTTTATGGCGTTATCATTGCGGAAGATTGTTTTGCATGCGCTGGGCTACAGTGTTCTTGGTTACGGCATTACAGTGTACGGTCACTGCGCAGCTCGATGGCAGCAGAGGCTGGATTTCATTCGAAGCTCCCTGCTAAAAAATGCAGCCATAACCGTATGACTTCTCGGAAGTGCAAATATTTTCACAGAGCTTACAATTGCCCAATTTTACCATGCTGTTAATGAAAACAACATTGTTAAAACATTTTTGGACGAGTGACTACAAAGAAAAATACATTCCTACGCGTAGCCTTAGACCAGGCGATCTGTATCGACTACCACGGTTGTCTTACAAGGTATGGTAAAAGAATGCGGTGCTACTATGTTCCCTCGTCCTTCAATAAATTGCCACAAGGGTATTTGAAGTAAAACAGTCGTAAGCTGAAACATCGCATTCGTGCATTTTGCTGTGAAGTTGCCTAAGTCTGCTTGCTGCTGATTCCCACCTCTGTTGGCTTGTTTGCTCAGTTTCCCGTCACTATGTGGAAGAGTGTACCCTGTAATGGTTTTACTGTTCACAAGTGTTTTGTAATCGAAATCAGATTTATATTTGTATCATGTTCGATAGCCGATTCTGTTACTTTTATGTTCGCCTATGTGCACGGATTTCTGCTGCATGCCATGCGCTGCCCTTTAGGCCGAGTGTGATTTGGGAGGCATGTGAATTGTACAGTCTTCCTGTTCCGTGTAATAAAAGTATATTATATTATATTATTATTATAATATTATTATTATAGACTTTGGCAGGATGACCTGTAGGAATCTTCTAACAGTTGAAAAGTGGCAGTAACGATATAAAACATCGCTGATTTTGGCGAAATGGTTAGCGTAGCCTCTTCCTAAGGAGGAGGTTTGTCCGATCTTGCGCAAACAGCTTTAAGCGAAGGACCGATTTGCTGCTCTTTGGCCAGCTGTTCTCTTTCAGTGTCGGTGGTCCAAATCACAAGCGCTTTTCTGTGCTTAATGTTCGATGGGGTCCGCTGTGTTACGGCCAACACCAAAGGTTCTTGGGCGATAGCCGAGCGCCTTGGTGATATTCTTCACTGCATCGGGTGACCGCCCGTCTTGACGTTTCCAGTGAGGATCTGGGCTTGCACACAGTCCTTACACCAGGAAGGTTTTCGAGCACAACAGCGTAGATTGGGCGCTCCATACAGGATACGGTGATTTCGCCTACAAAGTACGGAGTGCCGTCATGAATCTTTGCCTGGGGTAATTGCTTCATGGAGCGGTCTATAAGAGATACACAGGTTGTTAGTACCGTTAAGCACCGTCTGCAGCCAAATCACGCCGAACGATGGTGGTATTCTTCCCTATATCCCGAAGCACAGTAGTAGGCTTCTCTCGAACATGGCCTCCACGACAGGCATTCCATTCTCGCAAAACGCGTCCTTTTCAGCGACTTGACCACGGTCGTGGGCGAAGGATCTGCATTTCCTCAAGAAGAACTCTGCTGGCTGCTCCCGGAAACTTTGAGAGCCCATGGTCAGCGCCAAAGCAGCAAACTGCTGGCGTTTCGCTTTCAATTCCGCGCCTTCTGGCCTATACGTCCACATGTGCTGCATTTACATAGATCCCATGCCGTGCTGCGCAGTCCGATACGTGGTGTCCCGGCCGGTTGCACAAGGAGCGTTTGTGAGGGTTGCTTCTTTTGCGCGAGTTGCGAATATTTTGCCGTATTAACCCCGTCATCTCGGCCTTTCCCAAGATTTGAAAGGCTTTGAGCTTGAAGGAACAGGTCAGTGTATTCTGCCAAGTCATTAGAGTTTTCACTGGCGCTCTTTGAAAAGAGTACAAGCTTGGACGGCTAAAGCAAAGCATCCGCTCCGCAATGACGGGATCGCAGAGACCCTCAAAAGCTTTTTTTGATCCCGTGATCCAGTGATCAAAATAACCGGATAACATAGCTGCTAGCCACCTCCCCATTTCCCTATCCTCAGCTCTGGTTTAGCGAATCTTATCCTAGTGTCCTTGGGCTATAAACATAAAGAGTTGCAAAATAGCGTTCTTGACTTCGCAAGTCCTAACGACTCTGTTGCAGTCATCTTGCCGATGACTGAAAGCGCCTCCTTATAGAAGCACACACTAATGGTACCAGCCCATTTTTCTTGGGGCCAACCCTAACTTTTTGTTTGCTACGCGCTGGAACCTTTAAAGATCGGCGTGGAAATCGCGTTGGCTCTCATGGAACAAATATAGCAGCTTCTGTGGATTGATGACAAGCGTGTTAAGGCCAGCGCTGCTCTCTCTAGTAGCTATTGGAGGGTTTCCCCCCTTCCTGGGTGCGCATCTTCAACTTGTTGTAGTGCCATCTTTCTTTTGTCGGCTTCTTTTTTTACCTTTCCGCTGCTTCTTTAAGTATCTCTCTCTCGGATGCACTCTTCAGCCTTCTCCTCCGCCCGCTTGCTTTCAATCCACACCCGAAGTTCAGGTACCGACAATCCTAGCTGTGAGCCTACCACTATTAACTTGACGAAATCCACCTTTCAAATGCCAGTTCACTCGGCACACACAACATTATATCCTATTCAGGAAATGTTAATGATAGGAACCTGGCTGGCTCGCTTCTTTTTGTATTGAGAGGGCCGTATCACGTTACGGTAACGGGATGCTCTTTTTGCGAATAAGAGACATTATATTTACATGACGTGACAGGACACACATTTCAACCAAAGACGAAAGGTTACACACTGCAGATATTAGACATGAATTCAGCTAAAGCGATAACCAAAGCGGTCTGCTCAAATGCGCACAGTTAGGGTCCACGAACCTCCCCGTATAAACGCACGAGAACCGCAGCACGCACACTGTCAGTCTCATGTGCGCGCAGGTCGCCGGCGTTGCCCTTGTATCGGTGCTTGTGCAGTCTTATTTTTACTCCTTACCATAGGTTGGGACGCCGGAGAGACGCTCAGGTGGGTCAGTCGAAACGGCTCGGCCCGCCTCGCGCTCGGTCGAGCGCCGTTCGGCACGCCAGAGCTTGGAAGGCGTAGCTCAGGGATACTCCGTACTGTCAACGACGCACAGGGGCTTTGCCACGACACCCGTAAGAGTGGTGGTGGCTGGTGTTGACCCTGCCTTGCTGTGTGACATCGACCAGGTATCTTACGCATGTTTCCAATACCGTGCCCCGTTCCACTGGCCTTGTCTTGTTCCAGTCCGGTCTCGCTCGCTCTGTCTCCATACCTGAAGCCACACCTCATCTTTCTCTACGTCAGCCGCACCCGCTTGGTCTTGGAAGCTTCGTCTTTTTGGCGTGCAATGCAGGGTCATTCCCCTTCATGGGTATGTTTCATCACATACTACATGAAGATTTGGAGGACGAGGATATAGCCTTTATTACATCAGGAAGACGCTATGTCAAGTGGGGGAAGTTGGAGTAGAGGGTGGGACATTCGTAGCTAGGGACATCTTGAAAATAAACCGTTCAAGTTGAAGCTGCTTGGCTCCTTACGAAGGCGGAAGAGTCCACGCGGGGTGAGGAAAGCAGGCTCACGGCTCGAACCTGCTCGCGCTAGACCACTTTCGAGGGAGTAGTGCGCAAATAAAGTCAGCGTGGAGGGTTCCAGTGTTCGTGGGTAGATGTATGAGGAGGTGGCATTTGGAGGAGGGTTGAACTTTCTGTAACGCGTAAATTTCGGACATTGCCAAATTAGGTACTGGAGATTGGCTTGTGTGAGGGAGGCTCAGAAGGGACATCGAGGCGGCAGGGTCGGGTGTTGTACCATTACGGAATGTCTCTTTGCTCTCACTGGCAAAGTAATTGTTCAAAAAAATTTCGGCTGATCTTGGGAGCGGGGGTAGAGCAGATAGAGAGCTGGTTGGATAAGGGCCTTGAGGCGGTCTTTTTACTTACGCAGCCCAATCCTACGACCTCAATAAAACGCACATGAGAATACTTGAAAATCTGCACAGAGCCACCCTTCGCACAATCAGTGGACTACCCAAACATACTCGTCTTGAGAATCTTCAAGCTGCAGTTGCTCTTCCCCCTTTGCAAAATATCATTCAAGAGCAAGTACATCAATCCCTTCATAAACGCTCAAAAACTCATCAAGGTGTCTCCATCGTCGCCTGGGACAATCTGAAGCCATTACAACCCAACGACATCGCACCGCCGTTGGCTCCCTGGAACCGACCTTCTGTCGGTTCCAGGGAGCCATCGCGTCTCGCCAGCCATCGCGTCCCGCGTAATGCCCACCCCGTTCGCGCAGCCAGCATCAACGCCCTCTGGAACAGTAAACGCCCCCAAGAAATTGATATTTACACTGACGCAAGCAGAGCTAATCCACTAGTTGGCACCGCATAGACATGACCTGATCTCCCTCCATCGAAGACAAACGAACCCTTGATATTTCATGTGCTACCAATCTGGAAGGAGGAACTCATACCATCATTCAAGCCATCGACTTACTCATGTTCGAACTTTCACTCCTCCGTCCCTTCACAAATACGTATCCTGACGGACTAGTTCAAATTCCTAAAGACACTACAAAGTCCCACAATCGACGCAATCCCATGACCAACAAAATCCTGCAACAGATCTACATCCTAAAATCTAGCGGCATCCGTCTTCGCATCGACGGGTCGCCTGGACACGACGAGTCCTCACCGGGTAACCAGGCAGCCCACTCGGCTGGCACGGGAGTGTATACCTCCAGTCCTTCGCTGCTACCCGACTTCGCTCCTCCGCCTCCCTGAGTCATTACCGCCCGCCATAACAGATTCTACGAAGATTGGGAGCGTCCAGGGGGAAAGAAGTCATGAAGCTGTGGTAGCGATGACTACCCTGTTTTGACGAATTGAAGACTGAATAAAAGCCCATACACGGCATGTGAGCTTAGCCATAGAAGAGTACCGACATAATCGCAAAAAATTGTAAATTGAATTTTGCGCACTACAGTTCGTGCGCCTGCATCTCCAACGTCTAGTCTTATATTTGCTTCGTTAGGACTAAGGCTCGTGAAAAACATAGGTACTGCTTGAACTAGTCGTGTAGCTAAAGAAAACAGCTGCTCTGGCAGCCACTCTGGAAACATAGGAGACCGGCCGAAGCATCATCATTAGTAGCACCAGCACAATAGGAGAACTGCAGGCCAAATGCCTTTCACAAAGACCTCGAACCACTCCTGTCCGGTGCCGCTGAGTCTGTTGTTTCCCTCAGATTTTTTTCACTTCGACCCCCACGAGTAATTTGCCGTTCCCTTTTCAGGACACGTTTCTGCGTGTCCCTGCTGTCACACTGGTAGTACATTGATTGTCGTTACGCCTACTTTAAGGGCCAGCCCAAGTCGATTTCTTTTTTCTATTTTAAATGGGATATATTCTAGTATAGTGTATTTCTGACGCAAAGAACTCGTCTCTTGTCCAAGTGTTGCTCCGATTGTTATTCGTTTTAATGCTTTTTCAATCGAGCTAAGATTGCTTTCAAGTTGTTTAGTAAAAATGTCATGTTTCTACTCCATTAGTCATCACCTCTTTTTTATAATGAACTTACTGTTGAAAGTTACCTTTGAGTGGCAGGCCTGGATTGTTTCGTCGGCAGGCTTTCCCATCTCTTCCAAAGTAGACCGCGTTACACCCGCTTGAAACCGCAGCCGAATAAAACTCCAACGACCGCACTTCAAAACCAAAAGAATTGTGAGGCATGAAGGCTTTGATTGGTAACTCACGTACACGCCGGTTTCATAATGCACCAGAGCCGGGTTCAAATCCAACTACCGAGGCGTTTTGTATCCTTTCCTGTCGGCTGCACATTCCATTGTTCCGCACCGCCGCGGCGAGGCAAGCCACGTTCCGCGGTATGTCCCAGTGGTTACGCTGCCTCTTTCAATGACATAAAGATCCCGGAGTCGATTCCCTTTACCTCCGTAACCACAGTTTTTCTTCTTTCTTCGGTGTTGCTTGTCTTGGACGTACAGATATGTGGGGGCCAAGACTGCCCTACATCAATAAAATCATGAAAATAACGTTAGTCACGGTACTTGTGACCTAAATTAAATGTATGGTAAATACTTTAAAATAGAGGCCTGAGTTACTGTATGCGTGACGCGTTTTTTTATCAATGAAAAAGCACAATAATAGCATTTCGGGCATTTGGCTTTTTTAGATTCGCCATTATTTTGTTCGCAATATACCGCTGTATCATCTGGAGTGCCAAACAACGAATCCGGTAACGAGAATGACATTGGAAGATAAGTAAAAATTTGTTGTTTGTTGTTGGAAAACTTTATTCGGAAAAAGGGAGACAGGAGGGGCAGAGAAAGAGTTCGGTGCGGTGGGTGGCCATCCCGTTCCGGTAGGCCGCGCAGGCTTGCCGCTGCCTTCACCCGAGAGATCAGGCCTTCCTGATCCTCGAGGTGGCAACTGCGCAACGCGGTCTCCCATCGCTCAACTGAAGGGGGATCGGGTGGTTGGGGGTTAAGTGGGCACATCCAGACAAGGTGCTAGGGTCGTGCTGGGAGTGTCGCAGCGTGCGCAGTTGGGTGCATAGCAGGTGGGAGAGATGCGGGGGGGGGCGACGTGGTTGGTGGTATGTGCGAGTTTGAAGATGTAGCAGCTCGGCCAGGGCAGCCGAGGGAGCTCGCGCCATCGGAGCAGTGCCCCTCGTGACTGCAGATCGTCATGAGCCGTGAGCCACGAGCCATGAGTCACGCGGCGGCAGTTGGGATCCGGACACCGAGCCGCCAGCACTGCGCTCACGCTCTGCCACGCAGGACCACCACCGGCGCCATGGCTCGCCCGTCCCCGCTGCTGTTCGCCTTCTGCCAACCTCTGGGCCCTCCTCAATAAATGAAGGCAGGATCTCTTCTCACGCCCCCTTCATAATTGGTGACCCGGAAAACAAGCCCTCACCGCAGTTCAAGGCGTTCACGGCAACGGTCTCAGCGCCATCACCAATGCTACGTCAGCGTTGCCACCGGGCTCTAGGACACGTCAGGCATGGCTTTACCGCGCCGGTCTGAATTCCCAAGCTCATCTGTCCAGCCGCCCAACCTCACGCTTCCGGGACTACAGGCGTTTCATTAAAAAGACCCTTCTGTGTGGTTCGCGCTGCTTGAGAGCCATTTCTCCATCCGAGGCATCACCAAGCATGCGCAGCGCTACAACATCGCCAGCAAGGCTGTCCCAGAGCGCATCGTGGCACAACTTCGGTTGCCGCTGCAGAACCTCAAAGTGGACGATGACTTCAAGAAGGCAGTCCTTGCTCATTTCGGCTGGACCAGCCCTTTTCATCATCAGCAAACTTCTGTGGCCACAACAGCCCCAGAACCATCAACTGCTACTGCGGAGACGCCATGCTCAGTTCCGTCCTCTGCATCGCAAGAACACAATGCGACCTCACCTGACGCCAATACGCACTGGCCTGCCATCCAGGCCCATGGAACCCTCGATACCACAACGAAACTCATGAGTTTCGGTGTGATTTTTCGTGCTGTAGATGATGAGAAAGAAGTTATCAGGCCCAAACCCTACCTTCAGCTACAGCCATTTTACGTCAAAGATGTGGAAGTGTGGCTGCTCAGAGCGATGCGTTTTTTCGCCGTCAACGGCATTACCAGTGATATTCCGAAGCGCAAAGCTATGATTCTAGCCCTAACAACCAACCACCTGTCCGACACTCGCGAAAAACATCTCTCTGCTCCGTCGGTCCAGTACTCCCTGCTGAAGCAAGCGATCCTCTCGCCCACAAGCATTCGTTAACCTGACTCAGTACCTGTGCCGGAGATGTCATCCCTCGCCAAGCACCCCAGCAGCCCTGGCTACCCGTAACGATATACCGGCATCATCGGGTTCTCCATCATGTCTCGACCCCGTCATACGAGTGAATCCGACATGCATGCCCAAGTGCGTCCCGGCCCCATCCTCGAATCCAACCGCGACTGAGGTTGTATCAGTTGAGACTCCACCTCACTTTGAACCAACCCAGCCAGGCCAGTACCCGTCCAAGTACTGGTGCCTACCAACATGCCCAGTGCACCCCCGCACTCATGACAGTGCGCCATCGCCAACGTCGGAAGCGTCATCACCAGTTCTGCGCTCCTCACCGCCTGATGATACCATCATCACAGCGCCCACTGGCACCCATGCCTGGGGACGCTGACCTCTGTACTGCCACTGATGCACAAGAGCGCGCGACGTCCTCCACCGAGGAAAGAGGCGTTTTGCGTAGTGTCATATTGAATCCAACTAGTCCCAATTCACCGCAACGAGTAAGCAGCCCGTCTCCACTTCTACCACAGCAGTCAGTGGTAGCTGGTGGAGCAGAACTTCCTGAGAGCATGCCCTATGCCCTGAAAGCCGACTCCAACATCTCCAGATCGAGAACTTTATTGGACGTGCAAACTTGCCACCTGTTCTCCAAGGCACTTGCCCAAGCAAGCCTTTCGGAACGCCTGTAGTGTCTCTAAAAACGATGGCAAGACTGCGCACCAGCGGGTAGTCTGCCACCATCGCAAACGACACTGGCAGGTGGCTGCATTCACTGCCAACGCAAACACACGACAAAGCAGCACCACGCCAGGCACGGCGGCCAAACGACAACTCTTCACTCCGAACGTCCTCAACTGAAAGCTCGTGTTAAGATATACCGATTTCCATACCAGCGTGTTCTAAAAGCAGCAGCATCATGGTATTGTGGTACGAAGCACCCGGCACCCAAACAGCCACGTTTTATTACCGGATACCCGTGAGTGCTTCTGTGCGACACCCTGTACAACCAGAAGACTCTGCTTTCTCACCCTCCTCGAGCACCCTGGGAAGGCCACCCGAACTACGGCAAACACCAGAGAGCTTCGACGGCCAACCAGGACTGGACACAACTTGTAAACAGTTTACAGCATGCCATTCCACTCCCTCTGGGACTGCGACTGGAATGAACTGGTATATAGTGTACAGTGTACATAGGACATTTTTTTTTGTTCCCAATCTTTTTGCTCATTTCTTGTTCGTTCTCTCGCGCCTCAATACCGCGAGACAACTGGAGGGGGAGTAGATGTAGCAGCTCGGCCAGGGCAGCCGAGGGAGCTCGCGCCACCGGAGCAGTGCACCTCGTGACTGCAGATCGTCATGAGCCGTGAGCCACGAGACCGAGTCACGCGGCCGGCAGTTGGGATCGAGGACACCGAGCCGACAGCACTGCGCTCGTCGCAATCTGCCACGCAAAACCACCACCGGCGCCATGGCTCGCCCGTCTCCGCCGCTGTTCACCTTCTGCCAACCTCTCTGCCCTCCTCAATAAATGAAGGCGGGACTTGTTCTAACGCTCTCTTCAAAGTCTTCGTCGAATGCGAGCGTCGGAAACGGAGAGCGAAGGGTGAGGAGGGGGATAAGTGCATTGGGAGGCCCTGTAGTGGTACACGATGTCGGTGTAGGTTTGTTGGAAGGGGGCAGAGCAGGGGTACCATGGTCTAGGTTGGAGGGGCAGGCCTCGTTTGGGAGAGCCCGGGTAAGAATATCGTGGGCCGTGGCCTGAGCCACTTCGTTCCCAGGGAGCGATGTGTGGTTTGGTGTCCACACGATGGGGGTGAAGGGTAGAGTGCGGCGTAGGGAAAGGATGTGAGTGCCAGGGTGGAAACTCTGCCTTGAGCGTAGCGGCGGCAGGCGGATTGAGAGTCCCTGTTCACCGCGAAAGTCGGAGTCGTAGCGTGAGTGATGGCGAAGACTATAGCGGGTTCTTCTGCCGTGCTCTTTGATGCTTTTTGCAGGCTGGAAGCAACGAGGGAGGTGGCGTCGGTGCGCACTACGGCAGCTACGTGTGCTGGTTGTCGGGTGTAGGGAGTGACGTCGGTGTAAAAGGCAGTTGAATCACTGCCGTAGTTTCGAAGAAGGAGGCGAGCAAAATAATTTTTGATGGGTACTTATCAGCTGAATTGAAATATCTTAGTCAATCAGTGTTTGTAGAATTCTAGTACACGTGAACAGTGCACGTGAACAGTGCCAGTGAACGTGAACCGAATTTCTTCAACCTTATATTTCAGTCAACCTAAAGAAGAAGCAGGGTTCTGTAAAGGTTATTTAACAATGGGCGATATTCACACGATCAATCAGGTGATAGAGAAGTGCCCTGAGTATACTGAACCCCTTATATAGCATTCATAGATTATGAGAAAGCATTTGACTCGTTCGAAACCCTAGCAGTCATTCAGGCATTATGGAACCAGGGGGTAGATGAGCTATAGATAAGAATACTAGAGGATATCTACAATGGGTCTACAGCTACCATAACCGTCCATAGCGAGAGCAGTAAAATACCTATAAGGAAGGGTGTCAGACAAGGAGACACAATCTCTCCAATGTTATTCACAGGATGTTTACAAGAAGTATTTAGAACATTGGATTGGGAACAGGTGGGAGTAAGGGTTAATGGAGAATACCTCAGTAACCTCAGATTTCCTGATGACGATGCCTTGCTAAGTAACTCGGGGGATGAATTGCAAAGCATGCTCTCCGTACTGGGCGAACAGAGTAGAACCGTGGGCCTGAAAATTAATATGCAAAAAACTAAAGTAAGGATCAATAACCTCGGGACAGCACAGCGGTTTGAGATAGCTGGCGAAGCAGTGGAAGTGGTAAGCGAATATATCTACTTAGGCCAAGTTGTGACCCCAGATCCAAACCATGATGTACAGATAATTAGAAGGATCAGAATGGGGTGGGGTTCATATGGCAGACATTCTCAGATAATGAATAGCAGACTACCATTGTCGCTAAAGACGAAAGTGTATGACAGCTGCATCTTACCGGTAGTCACCTACGGGGCAGAAACTTGGAGGCTCACTAAGAGGGTTCAACTTAAATTGAGAGCGACTCAGCGGGCAATGGAGCGGAAAATGATAGGTGTAACATTAAGGGACAAAAGAGAGCGGAGTGGGTCAGGGAGCAAACTGGTGTGAAGGACATATTAGTAGAAATTAAGAAGAAATGGACGTGGGCAGGGCATGTAATGCGAAGGAAAGATAACCGCTGGTCATCAAGGGTAACAGAGTGGATCGCTAGAGAAGGGAAGCGTTGCAGGCGCGGCAGAAGTTAGATGGGCAGATGAGATGAAGAAGTTTGCGGGGATAAATTGGTCACAGTTGGCACAGGAGCGAGGTTATTGGAGAATAATGGGAGAGGCCTTTGCCCTGCAGTGGGCGTAGATAGGCTGGTGATGGTGATGATGATGATGATGATGAACAGTGCCTCATGCCTAAAAGAAATATTTGACTTTGTAAATTAAAAGCGCTTTTTGTGAATTAACAAAACCGGTTTTCTGACCACCCCCGCTTCGTGAAAACTTCATTGTTGCCAAGAGAAAGTAAGAGCGGTGCAAGATGCCATCATAATAAAAAAAATATTTACTAAATGTTCAGCCCAATAAAAATATTTACTTTAATATGTATTTTACTCCCCCTGTTGCGAAAGCATACAAAATATTACTGTTCCCCCACCAGTTTTACTATATGACCTTGTCCTTTTTTCTCACGATATTTTTCTATTTCACAACTTAGTGATTTTGTAGCCTCTACTACTATGATACGAAATCGCTGACTGCTCAAAGACTGCACGATTATTTCGTGGTGTCTAGTGTGCGCAATTCTTTATCCTCGGCGATGCTTAGGAGCACATGTGTCAGTGCTTGTAAATCGTTAAATGTAAAGAAAAATGTTTGAAACCGTTTCATATCTCTTTCCACAAAGGGCATTTTTTTCGAATATTCATTGGTTGATTGTACAGTTTACCACCCCGGCGCTAAGCAGGCTATGAGGCGCGCTCTAGTGGAGGGCTCCGGATTTATTTTGACCACCTGGGGATCTTTACGTGGGGCGAAATCTCGTACACGGCTATTTTGCTTTTTACCTCAATCATATAAGCGGAGGAATCTGCCGTCAATACAGCCCTCGTCTTCGTGCTTTCCTTGCTTTGGAGTAAGCTTTTGTATGGTTTTTTCTGCACTATCAACACGTGTGTATTACTGTTTCTTTATTTCACATTATTCATTTTCACTCACCCTGTACCTGTGAATTTTGCTTTCAGGTCAAAAATATAAACAACAATGATTCCTTTCCCCTAATTATGAGTCGATTTGAGAGGAACAATAAGACAATGCTGCTTAAAAGTGTTGAAAAAGGTTTCCATTGGCCTCCGTAAGTAACTTTATTGAATCATTACGGCGCGCTTGGTTAGGAGAAATGCAGTTTTCTACGTTAGTTAAACTGACTGTCCTTGTGTTTGTGGCAAACCGTTCTGTTAGAAAATGTGGTTTTTTATTAGCCTCAGTGAACCCCACACAAACCTTCTAAGAGAGTTCTTATGGGTATATTTATTAAGTAACACTTACCACGAGCAGTGAAACCCTCAGCCAATGTATGTAAGGTAACATCCGTCGACCTTGTGGCTGCGACAGAAGCAAAGCTAGCGCATTGTTTCATCGAAACCACAGCTCACGCTTAGAAACTAGTTTAACTTTATATACTCGATCTTGTATAAAGTATTTTGAACTCGTAGTTACCCGCCGTTATCGTTATCCCGTGCACACATCGCATGGGAAGCAATAGCGACCAAAAGCTGAGGTCCTCACTGGTTTATCGGAATACATTATAGACCCCAATGCTAATCATCGCACAATCTTATAGAACATTCTAGCTTGACGGGTATTGTGAAATGGAGTTTTCGCAAATATTGTTTTCTCACGAAATAAAGGCTACAAGAGCGATCTATGAAGTTCCAGCTAATAGGCAAATGCACGTTGAAATTGTTGTTTAAACTGCACGTTAAAATATGCTCAAGGTTAAATAGCGTCTCGACACTTTCTGCTTCTGCTTCTATTCTTTGAATATCAGAATTTCGGCGATATGGATGTTTTAAAAACCTGCCGTATTGGAAAGAAAAAGCGGCTTGTTTTGACCTTTTTTCGCGTGTAGGGAAACGCACTTCACCGACTTATAATTTCCGGATTTTCCCTGGTGCGACTGATTGCAGTTACAATAATTTAATGTGGTTTATATAAGAAAATTTAAAAAAATTTAAAACCAAATTGCCCACAAAAATTATTCGCAAATATTTGGACCAGAGGTAGGCTTAAATGGTGCTTTTATCAATATACATGAGGGTTTTTTACAGACATCAAGTGTAATTTGTAAACTAAAATATTTGGCTTTCGTAAATTTTGTTTCACACAAGAACAAACCGAAGGCAAGACTTTGTCCTACTGTCATGCACAACAGAAAGTCGCATTTCATGCAACACCTGTATCAAGCCCATAGATGTCGCCTAACTGGGACTGCTGGGAAGAAGCGCTCTCCGATGTCTTCCAGGAGCGCTGTCCCCTTCCCTTTTGATACCATATACCTCCTTATTTTTGCAAAGTGTGAGTACTACACTTATGTTACCACCATAATTTCAGCTTCTTTATTTTTGTGTACCTATTCACTAAAAGGTATTGCTGTTAAATGCTTCTCCATCAATTTTGGCATGTATTCACCGGGTTTTTAATTCATACTTTCTATTTATTCCGTGCATGACGCACCCAGGGCGGCTACGTCGTGGGTTCTTTAATAAATCGTTTCAACAATTTGTTTCTGTGAACGACATGTGAACAAAAAAACGTTTAAATTTGCACAGAAATAACTATATTAGATTGTTACTAAAGACAAGGACATGCCGTACTGAGAGTCGTTTTCGAAATATAGAGATAAATCTTATGACCAGGAATAGAACATGTGGCTGTGTGTTCGCATCATTTCAGTTGCTTTGTCTGCTTTGTTTGTCGCAAAAGGCTCCACTGGTAAACGACCGCTCAGCCGAGTTTATCACTGCCTTGTCAATGCCCGTAAGTGCTGCGGGTCTAAGTATTGCTATTCTTTAAATAAGAAAACATCAGTGACGTGTTTAAATAGCTGTTTGTATAATTCAGAACCTTTATTTGAAACGTGAATATGATCACTTTCATGCAGTGTTTATACCTATATACCATCTGTCCCCTTAAGAAAGTGATACTGTGGCACGCAAAATCAGAATCACTACCATCATTTGGAGAAGTTTTCATCTGGCTTACAGTAAAAGATGTGTAGTTTGGCATAGGGAAAGCATAAATTCGTGATAGCAAATTTGAAAACAGCTAATAGAAGTAAATCTAGTAGTTTTTTCTCCCATATGGAGTTGCATGCGTCGGCACACTAAATTAAATACAGAGAATGGTCTCCGCGTGCACAAGCAGCTGTGAACACAGCACACTCAATCACCACTAACACTCGCTGTGAGTGGTCATAGCAGCAGCAGTCACACTTTTCTCGCTCCTAAGCCTCACTGTACTAAACTTTGCTCACACCGCTTGAAGAACTTCTATACGGTGAAGTCTGCACTCTACTCGTGCGCCGGTTCTGATTCCTCTGAGTAGGGAACGACGCATGCCAGACGTGTATTCTGAAGGTAGGAAATTGGATCGCAAACAGCGGGCACGTTGTTCTCTAATTTTGTTTTGAATTTTACAAAATTACCTGATTCAATGAGAATAAACAGCCTACCACATCTAACCTTTGCGTTCCTTGGCTTTCTTGACGGATTACGTTTATATCTGTCATCATTTAAGTAGCCCCTCATTTCACATGCGCTATCGGGACAGGCACAGGAGCCATCTGTTTTGTGTCAGTGTTGGTACCATAGGTAGCTTCAGAATGTTAATCGCTGGTCAACTGCTCCGAATATGTCATAAACAGTCGAGTAATGATCCAGGAGTGAAAAAGAATGTCCCGTCATTCCGAGTAGTCGCAGCTACGCTGGCTTTCTTCCCCAAGGGCAGCTATCGATTGCCGAACAACTGAGTACCGAAAAAAGTGGATGAGAGTACGGCCGCACCGGTCGCCTAGTATTCCGTACACCAGAGGTGTAGTCCGGAGGTCGGGCGTACGAGTGCTACCCGCCGGGCGTGCTTTTGTCCACGTTCTTTTTTAGGGGCGAAGCTCCTAAAGCCGTGGGTCTGTCCGTCCCTTGTGTCTCGTGGTACGTGACCGCCTAGTTCGATGACACACTCGCAGTTGGCGCTACGTGACCGCCTAGTTCGATGACTCACTCGCAGGTGGCGCTACGTGACCACCTAGTTCGATGACTCACTCGCAGGTGGTGCTGGTGTGAGTGACGTCTTGATGACATCACTCGCACGTGACTGACACTATAAAAGGCAATCGCTGTTGACGCGCTTTTTGTTTCGCAACGTGTCACCGGATGGAGGAGGTGGTTGTTGACAAGGCTGTGGAGCGGAGGGCGCGCAGGGTGGCGGCAGCGCGCGCTCGCAGACAGGATCCCAGCGCGCGCGAAAGAGATCCCAAGCATCTCGTCTAGAAAGTCGCGCTTAAACCGCGCGTCGGCAGCTTCGGGCTGATCTCGCTTGATGCGTTTTGCAGCCGCCTCGCGAGCTCTCACTGCATCGGGGTTTGCCTGCCGATACGAGCGCTTGCTTGCAGCCTCACGAACCCTGCAACAACAACAACAAACGAACAAGAACAAAATAAAAGAACAAAATAAAAGTTGATTTGTACAATGTACGCACAAACTCTTACGTCTTTCTTAATGATGTTATGGGCGAACTTTCACGTGAGAGTTACGGTTACCGATTATCTCCCCCTGTCGAGCTTCGCCCCACCTATCAGCCTTCATTCCGTGGATATGGCGTGATTTTTTTACACATATATATATATATATATTCACGAAAACAGGGACAACGCAGTTGTCTTGAAGGAAAACCATGTTTTTTGGAGCGAACTAGTGCCCCCCCAAACAACTCAAAGAACACTAAGGCGGGGAATCTGCAGCCAGTAAAGTGACGCACGCAGGCGACTGTCGGTTAATCAAATAACGCAGCTTCTGCACTGCGGGAATTTATTTTTGGGTGAAGTGTTCCTTGAACAGTCGAATTACATCCAGAACACTGTAGGACGAAGACTATTATTCTAGGCTTTTGACGGTACTCACTCCCTATCAAAACAGAAATCCCGTGTGGCATAAGTATAAAGCAAGGAACACGTGCTTCACTTGGCACACCGATAACCCAGACCGGCGCATCCTTGTGGTAAAAACAAAACACAAATAAACTAAATGGGTGGTTGCGGCAATATCTGTTTTAAGAAGGATAAATAACCTGCCGATTCTCTTCTTTGCATTCTTGAGGTTTCTTGTCTGCCTAACCCTAATAAACGAGGCCCTGTAATATGTATATATAGCGAATCAGAATAGGAAATGAGGGGCTCGTTGAAAATAACACAGAAATAAGAGTTGGCAGTCAAGGAAACCTCGTAAAGCAAAGGTGAGGATGCGGTAGGTCATTGAAACAGATGAAGAATTTGGGAAGAAAGAAAGTGGAGAAAAAATGCCCGCCAGGTGGGATCCGAACCCACGACCTCCAGAACACCGGTCTGGTGCGATAACAACTAAGCTACCATAGGGGCGAAAGTTTCCCCTCCACTTTTGGGGTATTTATGTTTAGGTATTTTTTTTCCTGTGCTTAGGGGTGGTAGCCAGCGCCACTCGGACTACTCAGGGTGAAGGGGTCCTTCCTTTTTTTTAAATCCCCGGGCCATGGCTCGAGTGTCTACGACATGTCGAGAGTGGTCGACTGGCGTTGAACCCTCCTGAGCTTCCTATGGAACCAAGACTGCCAGAACAGAGGCCCTCGCTATGCACGTAGCGAATCAGAATAGGAAGTTAACGGCTGGTTAAAAATAACACAGAAATAAGAGTTGGCAGTCAAGAAAACCTACGAAAGCAAAGGGGATGATGTGGTAGGTCATTGAAACAGAAAAAGAATTTGGAAAGAAAAAAGTGGAGAAAAAATGCCGGCCTTGAGGGATCCGAACCCAGGACCTTCAGAATACCAGTGTGCTGCGATAACCACTGCGCTACCGGCTGGGGCAATTTTCCCTTCCACTTTCTGGGGTATTTATGTTTAGGTACTTTTTTTGTTTTCCTGTGCTACCAGCGCCACTCGGACTACTCGGGGTGAAGGGCACCTTTTCCTTTTTTTTTAACCCCCGGGCCATGACTCGATTGTCTACAACATGTCGAGAGTGGTCGACTGCTGTTGAACCCTCTTAAGCTTCCTATGGAACCAAGATTTCAAGAACAGAGGCCCTCGCTATGCACGTAGCGAATCAGAATAGGAAATGAGGCGATCGTTGAAAATAACACAGAAATAAAAGTTGCAGTCAAGAAAACCTCGGAAAGCAAGGAGGAGCATTTGGTAGGTCATTGAAACAGATAAAAAATTTGGAAAGAAAGTGGAGAAAAACTGCCCGCTGGGTAGGATCCCAACTCACGACCTCCAGAATACGGGTCTGGTGCGATAACCACTACGCTACCGGCGGGGTCGATTTTCCCCTCCACTTTCAGGGGTATTTTTGTTAGGTATTTTTTTGTTTTTCTGTGCTTGGGGGTGGTAGCCAGCGCCACCCGGACTACTCGGGTGCGAGCTTTTCTTCACTGCCAACTGTTATTTCTGTGTTATATAGATATATACATATATACAAATATATATATATATGTATATATATATAAGGTAAACGATTAGGCTAGTGAAGGTTAAATAGTAAAAAGGGGCGCAATAAAAAACATAACAAGTTTACTTCGAAAACATAACTTTACATCGACGGTTCGGACGGGGACCGTCCTTTATCAAGAGTAATATTTTACAGAATGGAAGCGGTTTATATACAGTTCAAGCACTTGAGGTTCCGGGGCGGTGACATACGTTTAAGATTGGAAGCGAGGAGGAAGAGAGAAAAGCGCATTGAAACATGAGAGAAAAAGCCATCAATAAAGAAGCACAAACTTGAAAAGCATAATATCGTGAGAGAGGGGGATGGAAAGGCAGAGGTGGGGACGGGCAAACTAAAAAGAACCGAGAGGACACGACAAACAGAAGCTTAGGAGCGATGGGAGACACGTAATTGCGTGGTCGACAGGGATGACCCACAGGGGCGGCGAGTTGTACCTGCCCGTGGCCATCACAGGCGAATATATATATATATATATATATATATATATATATATATATATATATATATATAAGACAGAAATAAGAATTGGCAGTCAAGACAACCTCGGAAAGCAAAGGGGAGGATGTAGTACGTCAAGATAAAGAATTTGGAAAATAAGAAAGTGGAGAAAAAATGCCCGCCAGGTGGGATCCGAACCCACGACCTCCAGAATACCGGTCTGGTGCGATAACCACTACGCTACCGGCGGGGCTACTTTAGCCTCCACTTTCTGGGGTATTTATGTTCACGTGTTTTTGTTTCCTGCGCTTGGGGGTGGTAGCCAGCGCCACTCGGACTACTCGGGGTGAAGGGGACCTTCTTTTAACCCCCGGGCCGTGACTCGAGCGTCTACGACATGTCGAGAGTGGTCGACCAGCGTTGAACCCTCTTAAGCTAACCTTGGCACCAAGACTGCCAGAACAGAGGCCCTCGCTATGCATGTAGCGAATCAGAATTGGAAATGAGGGGCTCGTTGAAAATAAGACAGAAATAAGAATTGGCAGTCAAGACAACCTCGGAAAGCAAAGGGGAGGATGTAGTACGTCAAGATAAAGAATTTGGAAAATAAGAAAGTGGAGAAAAAATGCCCGCCAGGTGGGATCCGAACCCAGCGACCTCAGAATACCGGTCTGGTGCGATAACCACTACGCTACCGGCGGGGCTACTTTAGCCTCCACTTTCTGGGGTATTTATGTTCACGTGTTTTTAGTTCCAGCGCTTGGGGGTGGTAGCCAGCGCCACTCGGACTACTCGGGGTGAAGGGGACCTTCTTTTTAACCCCCGGGGTCGTGACTCGAGCGTCTACGACATGTCAGAGTGGTCGACCAGCGTTGAACCGTCTTAAGCTAACCTTGGCACCAAGACTGCCAGAACAGAGGCCCTCGCTATGCATGTAGCGAATCAGAATTGGAAATGAGGGGCTCGTTGAAATAAGACAGAAATAAGAATTGGCAGTCAAGACAACCTCGGAAAGCAAAGGGGAGGATGTAGTACGTCAAGATAAAGAATTTGGAAAATAAGAAAGTGGAGAAAAGATGCCCGCCAGGTGGGATCCGAACCCACGACCTCCAGAATACCGGTCTGGTGCGATAACCACTACGCTACCGGCAGGGCTACTTTAGCCTCCACTTCTTATTTCTGTCTTATTTTCAACGAGCCCCTCATTTCCAATTCTGATTCGCTACATATATATATATATATATATAATATATATATATATATACAGAAAGATAGGTCAGCAGTCTACAACGCCAAAGGAGGCATAGGGGTGTGGTTAGGCTCTTTCTTTTTCACTATGGTTAATGAAGTAAACATTTTTTTAAATATAAGGAGAAAGAAAGAAAGAAAAACACGCGCCCAGAGTGGGGACCGAACCCACGCCTTTCGATTACATGTCAAATGCCTTACCAATTCGGCTATCTGGGCGACTGTGTTCTCCTTCACTTTCTGGGCTATTTATATTACTAGAAGGGTATCTGACGCTGAGGGTGGTAGCCAGCGCCACTCTGACTACACGGGGAGAAGGGGAACTTCTTTTCAACCCCCGGGGCGTGACTCAAACGTCTACAGCTGTCATGAGCGGGTAACTGGCGGGAAGCCCTCTTATGCTACCTAGGCATCATATATATATATATATATATATATATATATATATATATACATATATATATATATATATATATATATATATGGTCACGTATACGGACTCAGACGAATAGACCTCATGAAATTGGTTTATTTTGGGCGCACTTGCTCCCGCCGTCAAGAAAACCAAAAGTCACGTTGCTCGCAGCTCGGCGCATCACACACAACCCACGCGCTCAGCGCCTTGGTCAACCTCCATCTCGCAAGTGCTGGCCCAGTTCACTTGGTGATCGAAGCGAGGGCTGGCCGGATGTAGAATCGATGGTTCGTGCGTCGCAGCAACACTGGCGTGCGCCTGTGGAACCAGTTTATTAAAGACGATAGTCTTTCTTGGGCTCCTTAAACCCAGAAATTTTGGTCTGTCTGTATGTCTGTCTGTCCGTCTGTCTGTCTGTGACTCGATTCAGCCACCCGGCCAAAGCGAAACAATGCCTGCGTAATAGTCTTATATAGTCACAGCTAAATCTACCCGTCTATGTCCGGTGTAATGTTCATACTTCTCAACATTGTTAAAGAAGAACAAGACATTACGCAAATATGAGACAACAAATCAATGCAGAAGTGATATTTGCAGCGTTCCTTTATAAAAATTCAAATATGCTTGACTTTTGCGAAATTAAATACTTCATCAATTGCAGGAAAAGAATTCACTCCGCCGTCGCCTGCTGTCGCCCGCGCCACTATAGCTTCTGGCGCCATTTTATAAACTAACCGGCAACAGCTACGCGTGGTTCCACTATATAGGTTCTACGTTCTGCTTGCAACGCACGTGGAGTAGGGAAACGCGGTTCTATAAACGTTGAAGTAGGGCGCATCGATTAACGCGCGTCTTCGCCGTACGGCAGCGTTCGCATCGAGACGCCCGGTTTGGAGCAGTGGAACGCGGGAAATTTAGAATGATTTAAGCAAACATTTGGCGTCTTTACCTTGGGAGGAGCGCGACGCAAGAGAAACAACATGAGAGGTGAGGGGTAAAGCGAAGGGAGGTATTTACTTCGCAAAAGCCGATAAAGACTATCGTCTTTTGACGGCATTTGCAACGAAAGGAGCAGATACGCGGCCAATTTTTTCTCAGGCGATTTGTGAGCGTGAGGCATTATTCCACTTTTGTGAGCGTGAGGCATTATTCCACATTATTCCAATGACGTACCCGCAAGTACGAGTACGTCATTACCGGGCAAAGTACGGCTTTAGTCAGGCTACGTGCACTGTTTCTGTACGCGATTTGCAGCGATGCACTGTTTCATCCTGGAGAACTTCGTAGGTGACATCGCAAAGGCGTTACACTATCTTGTAAGGTCCGAAGTACCTGTGTAAAAGTTTTCCTGACAATTCCGGCTGGCGGATCGTTGTCCACACGCATACTCTGTCACTTGGGCGGTAGCACGTTTCTCTCTGGCAAATGTTGTAGCGCACGGCGTCCGATAGCTGTTGTCGGTGGGTGTGTTTCCGGGCGAGTTTGCGGGTTTCTTCGGCGCGCTCGCCTAACTGCTCCGCATTTGGCGTTGCCAGATGCTCTTTTTCTAAAGGTATGATTGCATGAAGCATAGTCTGCACATTCGGTCCATACAGAAAACCAAATGGTGTGAAGCGTGTTGTTTCCTGCGTCCCCGTGTTGTATTCAATCGTCACGAACGGCAGTATTTTCTCCCACGCTTTTTGTTGCACCAAGTGTTTCTGTCAACCCTTTGGTTTGCGGACGGTAGGCTGTGTTGAATCTCAAAGGCGAGGGGAAAGCAAGAAAAGCAAACTGTATTTACAGTAAGTACAGGGCAGAACAAGCTTTAACATGGCGACCGAGAATCTTCCTTCTTCTTTCTCGTCTTCATCTGTCTCCTCTGCGTGACATCACGCCGAGATTCCGGCTATTTTTTCACGTGCTGGGCCCCGCACGCGGGCGCCAGTTTCAAACAAGATCACAGTTCCTGGCAATAACAGACATCCTCCCGGCCCCAGCACTGAGGGTTGTAATCTCCGTGTACGCTGCAGTAAGCTCAATTGGGTACAGTAGCTGCACCGGTCGTCGCAATGTAGCTCCTCTAGGAATCGTCACAATGCAGGCTCGGACGTTGTGGTTACATCCCATGATAACTTGTATAACCCGACCAGTCTTCCCCATTTGTCGAGGAGCGTTTTCTTCGTGCCCAAGCACCAAATCTCCAACTGTAGGCTCATGGGAGGGCACATTTTTCGCATGGTGGAAAGAGCGGGTGCAACGAATATTCCTTACGCCATCTCCTCCAGAACGGTTCCACAACCCGTTTACGGAGGAGCACCTTCGCGTGACTTTGCTTCTTGTTGATTCCACTGTTGGTGGTTGACCCGCAGGTATCGCAACAAGCCTCCTTCCTATTAGGAAGTGTCCGGGCGTGAGTACCTATCGGTCAATTGGTGTTGCAGAAAGGTACGTGAGCGGTCGGGAATTAATTACCGCCTCTGCATCTTGAAGTACAGTCGTGAGTTCTTCAGTCGTCAGTGCAGCTTTTCCCAGGGCTCGCCGTAAACAGGATTTTACGGTTCGCACCATACGCTCCCAAAATCCGCCCCACCACGCCCCTCTTTCTACAATAAACTTCTGTTGCACGCGTGTTTGAGCACAGTAATCTTGAAACTTTGCGTCCAGGAACGCCTTTTCCAACGAGGCAATATCTTTGGAATCCCTTTTTGAAAGTTCGTGCATTTTCCCTGTAGATGACAGCAGGGAGTCCACGGCAAGACGTGAGTCTTCTTAGGGCTATAAGAAACACTTCACTCGACAGTATCGCAACCAACTCCAAATGCAGGGCTCTCGCAACTGCCCATGAAAACAAGGCAATCTAAACTTTCGCAGATGAACCTTCAGTGCGAGCATAAAGAGGTCCAGCGAAGTGTATCCCTACTACCTCGAAGGGATCCGAGCGGCGGACTCTATCACCACGTAAGGGGCTACAGGTGCGCCTGCTGGCCCTAATCGTGTCCTTATGCAAGCATTCCATGTGCCGATTACCTTTTTTACTATTTGTCTTCCGCGCGGAACCCACAATCTCTGTCTTAGCTCGGTCAATGTGTCTTGAGTCCAGCCATGAAGGGTTCGTTGGTGGCAATCGCGAATGACAAGTTCGGTGAACGCGGGAGAAGGTGGCAGTAAGAGAGGGTGGTTGACTTCCTGTTCTTCTTGAGAGAACTCTAGCTTGCTTCGTACACGCATCAATCCCGTTGAGTCAAAGAACAGACTTAGCATCCGAATGCTTCATCGGCAGTCGAGAAGAGCTTGATTCAAGAGCCGCTCGAGCTCCTCACCGTAACTGTCTTGTTGAACAACGCGGATCCAGTACAATTCCGAGTCCTTAATCTCTTCCGCTGAGATGGATGTCGATATCCGGTTGGCAACATTTCAAAAATTTCTGATAAATCGCAGAATCCAAGCGGTGATTCAGAGAATTCGCAACAGGTTGGAATACAGCGCCAAGTCCAAGAGGGGATTCACAGTCCTCACAAAGCAGATTTGCACACATCTCTCCCTTTCTTCGTCGACGCCTTTCAACCCGATCTCCGACTCTTCCGTAGGCCAATCTGTAGGGTCTTTCAGTAACCACGTGGGTCCATGCCAACATCGTTCATCGGTTTTCAGAATGTGCAATGACACCCCGCGAGTGACATGATCGGCAGCATTGCAATTTCTGGGACAATGCCGCCACTGTCCCAGCCGTCAGTCTTTGAATTTCAGTGAATCGAGTTTTGACAAATTCCTTCTATTGTGATGGATTACCCGTAATCAAATGCAGAGTGATGCGGGAGTTTGTACAAAATATAGTTTTGACGTGGCACGTTACTTTGGCAAGAGATGCTTCCAAGAAATTTGACATCCGGGCCGCGAGGATTGCGCCCAGAAGCTCGAGTCGCGGCAATGCCAACGTCTTCATATAAGCGACTGTTAACTTGCCCATCACCAGTTCGGTTTCACGCAATTTCTGTTGTCTTGAAGCCTTAAATAGGCGCATGCTCCGTATGCCCTTGGGCTCACGTTACAAAATATGTGCAGTTGAGCTGCCGTAGTCTCTGAGGATAAATGTACCCAGCGAGGTATTTTGACACTGCCAAGTTCCTGGAGGTCCGACCTCCAACGTCGCCATTGCGCTCCGATGTCAAGTGGAAGATCCTCATCCCAAAAAACACCCCGTGTCCATATCTCTTGAAATAATATCTTGGTTCGAACTGTGAATGGTGCGATTATTCCTAGAGGATCACAAATTCGTGGCGCTGTATGGAGCACTGATCTTTTAGAGTTTCGATCTTTGTCAAAAAAACTAAGTACAGACTTTGAAGCTATTGTCTTGAGATCTCTTCGGGGCTCCCGTACCATGCCAAGAATCTTGAGTGTTCCGTCGGTAGAAGTGATGCCTTCTTTCTGCTCGAACAGCTGCTGTAGGTGTGTCGAGCTAGAGGTCCACTTTTTAGACGCTACCTGCTGATTCTAGTATAGTGTAAGCTTCGGTGAAAATACATTGCGCCTCTTGGTGGGTGTCGGCTCCCACGAGCAAGTCGTTCACGTAAAACGACTTTGCGAGTAGGGCAGCCGTTTCCCGAAAGGAGACGCTGACAAGTCTCAGGTGATGTTGTAAGGTGGCGTTCAGCAAAAATGGGCTTGCTGTAATAAATAACGGTACTCTGGTCATCCTTCATTCTTCCACTTCAGATTTAAGACTCTCCTTCGAGGGAACTTGCTTGAACCACAGAAACCGCAGTGCATCTTGGTCTTGCTCTCGAATGCAGATTTGCAGGAACGACTTTTTGATATCTGCGGTCAGAGAGATGGGATGCAACCGAAAGTTTATCAACAGTGTGGTCGAGTAAGCCCGAAGCTTTGGGCTTTTTTTCAGGTGTTCATTGAGGGACGTGTACTCCAGCCCATGTGACGATATCTCGAAAACCACTCGGACCTTGGTAGTCGTGGACGCGCTCCGAATCACTGCATGATATGCTATGTAGTACACCGGAAAGGATGACGGCCCGATTTTCTTTACCCGCTCTGCGTGTCCCAAAGTCATGTAGAACCGAATTGTGGAGTCGTATTGCTGCCAGAATTCGGGATGGCGCCGCAAGTTTATCCCTGGAGCCAGAAGTCTCGTCATAGCTTGCGTCTTATTGTCGTCCAAGCTACCACTATTATCTTTCCAAGGGAGTGCAACCTCGTAGCGGCCCTCCTGAAACTTGACGTTAAGCTTGAACTCAACGTCCGAGGCCTCATTTTAAGTATTGTCCTGATCCACAATACCTATGCTCTCAAGCTCCCAAAACTTCTGCATGATGCTGTCTGCTGGCTCCGCTGATGCACTCACTCATAGAACGCAGGTGTTCATCGTCAAGTTAACTGATGTACTCAATGAGAGAGGTCCTTGAAACATCCATCCGAAGACGGAGTCAAGAGCCACCATGCCTGCGTTACCAGAGTAGCGCTTTAACCTCTCCAGTCATCAGCTGCCAGAGGTGATCACAGCCCACAAGCAGCCCAATACCAGGTACGGCTGCCATGCGCGGTATATGGAGTTGGTCGGCGATGTTGTGACCACTGTCTTCCAGTGTCTTCAAGAAGTCGTGTTCAGCCGGCATTTGACACCATCTTGGGAAAAGAATGGGACTTCAATGGCTTGTATAAGAAGATCCGTACCGTCGTACTGACTGCGAAGACGTACTTCCACGAGGCGCCAACGCTGTGAAGTTGCAGCCGCCTGTCCGAACTTATTCAAATGGAGACTCGTAGTTCCAAGCTCTTTCAGGCACAGGGTCTTGGAAATGTCTTTCCGAATAAACGTTGTCTGGCTTCCACCGTCTGCTATTGCACGAATGTGCCCGCAACGCTGACTTCCGACATCCCAACTCTGGAACGTCTGCAGGAGTACATCGTTAGTCAAGTATGAACACGTGCTTGTGTGAAGGCTGTTAGCGTTCACACTATTTGTGACTTCGGCTTTCTTGGGTTGGCACGTTTTGTCGCACATAGATGAAACATGCCTCCATTGACACTTGCTGCACTTTACTTTCCGGCGGCAATCTTTTGAACGATGCCAACGCATAGTGCACCGCAAGCATCTGTTGTCTTTGGCGAGCTTCTGCAACTTTTCTTTTTTGGTGATAGTTACATCACAGTTCTCGTGTAGAATGCTTCGGAGAGCAGCAAAAGAAGCAGGTCTTGTTTTCCTGTGGAGCGACAGTATGCAGTACGGCTGCAGTTGGTAGGTGCACCAAATGTTTGCGGTCAAATCCACTTCGAGGACTTCTTTTGTCTTGGCGATCAGCCAACCCACTTCGCTCTCGACTCTAGCTCTACCAGCAGATATTCAAGAAGACCTTGCAGCTCACGCTCTGCCGTGCCTGTTTCGCAAGCTGGCGGGGATAGCGACTGCCCGCCTTCGTTTTGCTGTTCTGTGCGCGACGTGGACAAATTCTTAGAAGTCGCTACCAGTCGATGATAGCCAACGACGACATCGCTTGGTAAAGCTTGCAGTATGATGTCCGTCAGCATGGTCGCATAGGTAGCCGAACTGATGTTCAGAGCTTTAAGTCCCCTCATGTGACAATGCACGTAGTCCATAAGCTTGCGGAAACCCTTCACGTCGTCCGATGCTTGCACTGAAGATAGAGACGTCAAGCGAGCCAGATGCTCTTGAACGATGCGTCGAGTGTCACCAAAGTGCCTTTTAAGAATGTCGACGGCATCATCGTAGCATTCGCTTGTCACTTGAAGGCCTGCTATAGACGCAGCTGCCGTTGAGAAGCGTACGTAGGTACTGGAACTTTTCTCCCTCAGTTTGACAGTCGTTGGTATGAACAGACGCCGGATAATGTTCACAGAAACTAGGCCACTGGCATATCTCCCTGTCGAAGGACTGCAGTTTGAGTGTCGGAAGCTCGACGGAACGGCCTCATACTAGTTCCTCGCGTTGATCCACCCTCGTATGTGACGGGTTCTTTGGGATAGGTGACACGTGGCTTGATTGAGGCATTGCTTCTCTTGACTTTAGTTGAGTGAGCACACCTTTAGCGGCGTCATCGTACTTCAGTACAGCCTCCATTTCCGCTGCGAACTATTCGTCCTCGAGGTGCTCTTCGAACAAAACATTTAGCCTTTCCAATTCGTCATTGTTGGCCTGCCTTCCTTCACGCAACGACGCCACCACGCCGATGTCCGCCGTATCCAAGATAGATTTTGCTTCATTGATGAGGCGAGTATTCTGTCGCCGCCGAGCAATACGCTTCTCCTTCAGTCGGTTCATCCTTGCTTCCGGAAAGGGTCGCACCGCTCACCTCGTGGCGCACACCCGCTGCTTTTCCGCTGTCTCTTTCACTGTATTGCGTTCCACAGCTCCTGGTCTTTCTGCACTAGTTGTTGACGAATCTCAAAGGAGAACAAAAAGCAAGGAAAGCAAACTGTATATACAGTAAGTACAGGGCCAAACAAGCTTTAACATGGCGACCGAGAATATTCCCTCTTTTTAATCGTCTTCGTCTGTCTCCTCCGAGTGCCATAGCTCCAAGATTCCCACTACTTTACCGCGTGCTGGGCCCCGCACGCGGGCGCCAATTTCAAAGGAGATCACAGTTCCTAGCAATAAGAAACAGGCTGTCATTTTCCTGTGCGTGGTACGGCTGAGTTCCAACGTTTCTTGCATCAAATTGGCAGTAAATAGCCTTCTAATATCTTAAACGATGCGCGATGGAGCCACTTCAGCTGTTTTTCCTAGCGATATAGGTTTTGTCTCGGCGTAACGAGTCGTCTGTTGCGACTACGATTCATGCGTTTCAACAAGCCAATAATCACAAGGGTCCTAGCAGGTGCATGCCTATCTTCTCGAAAGACTTGGCAGCGGTTCTGTCGGCTGAAGTAAGCCCGCTGGCATTAAGGCCGGCGTTTTTTGGCTCTGACATTGACCACACGTTTGGACATAGAGTTTGACGCTTGCGGTGAGCCTTGGCAAGTAGTATTTCTGGCACACCCTGGGCAAACTTCGCGTGAAGCCTATGTGACCCCGGTGTCGGCTCGTCGTGACACGCAAAGATGATGTCTTGGGGCATGACGGGAAGATGTGCGCTGTCGCTGGAATCGCCGTTTTTCGTGTATAGGACTCCGTTTTGTAAAACAAAAGAACGCAGTGCTCAAGAGCGGTGCCGTGGTATGGTAGCGCTTCTGCACTCAAGGTGGTCGACGAGCGCTAGAAGATCCGCGCCAGAGCGTTGTTTGGCCGAGATTTTGAACGTGGTTATTGCACACAAAGAAGTTGTTTCGTCCTCGGAGTGTTCGCATGGCGATTTGACTGGAGCACAAAAAAGACGGTCGGCGTTATTGTGCTTGCGGCCTGATTTATAAGCTGTGGTAACGTTTAAGTCGTCCAGTCGCAAGCTCCAATGTGCGAGGCGCCCAGAAGGGTCTTTGAGGTTGGCTAACCAACACAGGCAATGATGGTCGGTTATTACTTGATAAGTGAGGCCGTAAAGGTACGGGCGGAATTTTAATTTTGCCCACAATAACAGCATGGTATTCCCTTTTAGTGGTGCAGTAGTTCGATTCCGCTCGCGAAAGCGCACGACTGGCTTAAGCAATGACCTCCTTGGCTCCTCCGAACCACTTAACTAGCACCCGGCCCAGTCCCATGCTGCTGGCGTTCCTTTGGACCTCGGTTGCAGCCTCGTCGTTGCAATGAGCGAGCACGGGAGGTTACTCTAGAGGATGACGCAGTTCTCTGAAGGCTTCTTGTTGTTCCCTTGATCACAAAAACGGAACCTCCTCTCTGGTTAGGAGTGTGAAGGGTTCAGCCATCCTTGAAAAGTCACTGACGAAGCGGCGGTGCTAATTGCAAATACCTAGAAAGCGTCGCACGCCTTTCTCATCTCGAGGGGTCGTATAGGAAGCCACGGCAGCTGTTATTTCTGGGTCCGGTTGCACTCCCTCTCCACACACCACATAACCTAGGAACTTCAATGCGGTGATCCCGAGATTGCATTTACCTCGCTTCAATGAGATGCAAGCTGACTGAACCTGTTCTAATACCCTTTTCAATCGCTCTAAGCATTGTTGAAAAGTATCGTAAAAACGACGACGCCGTCTAAGTAGACGAGACACGTCGGTCATTTGATGCCAGTAAAGACGGTATCGATCATCCTCTGTAAAGTGGGTGGAGTCGAGCATAGGCCGAAAGGGAGTACTTTGAATTCATACAGTCCATCGGGGGGGACACAGCCTGCCTTCTCCCGATCCTTTTCGTCTACTTCGATTGACCTGTAGCCACTCATAAAGTCGATGGAAGAAAAATACTTTGCTCGCCGGAGTCTTTCCAAGGAGTCGTCAATGCACGGCAGTGGATACATGTCATATATTTTTCTTCATATTTTTTTTACTTATTGGATACTTTTGCGGATTACAAATATGCAACAAGAATTTGGGTCAATACCCTTAGCTAGTTGAGGCCTAGATAAAGACAGACAGCAGGGTAAACATTACCTTAATTACAATGCAGCGAAACAATTACAATAGTGATTGTACGCAGAGTGTGTAAATACATGACTCGAAGGCACTCATAGGCCGCGAGTGATGAAAATTAAAACCAATATCAATCAATACAGTTGAAACAAAATATACGGTTTTACACATATCAGTCTTACAATAGAGATTGAGTGTTTAATAGAAAAGTAACTTTACAGTACTTTTTTCTTCAAATGAATATATTCAGCGTCTATGTAGACACAGATACACAGCTGCAAGTACAGATATAAGAGCCAAAAAAACAGGGTACACAGCAACACAAACCTCGATGCATTTCTGCAGGAACGGCCGCTTAAAAGATCGGAACCACACATTTGAAAGTTAACATAAAACTTTTCCAGACATGTATTTTCACGCTAGAACGATAGAACCTTTTTATAGAAAAAACAAAATTGCTAGCCATCTTTATTTAAAGGGGTACACTGTTCCAGAGTTTGGCACCAAAATTTTGGATTAATCGTTCGCCGTAGCTATCGCGAGTTATGGGCAGTTTAAAATTTACAATATTGGCATGCCTAGTAGTGCAAGTCTAAATAATAAATAAATTTAGTGACAATGCCTGATTATTATGCAGGATCATATTCCCAATAATTTCCATTTTTTTTTCGAAAAGAAGCTTTCGGGGCGACATCTGAAGGTCGCAAAACAATATTTGAGTAAGAGTGGAACTGGGAAAAGGTGACAATACGCAAGGCTCTTTTCTGCAGTTTAAACCTAGGATCGAGGAATGTTTTAAATGGAAAAACCCAAGACTCGCAGCAATGTGTCAGGTGGCAGTGAAACAGAGAAAATTAAACAATTTTCAATGTGGACAGGCTAAAGCACACTCTAGTTCTTAGCAATATCTAACACAAAGAAGCTAGTTTTGAGTCCACGTTATTTATGTAGGTCTTCCCGTTCAAATGGCAATAGAGTGTAATAAACAAGTACTCGATTGTATTTGCTTGTTTTAACTCAAAGTTATCTATGAAAACTATCAATGTTGCTCCTTCTCAGTTTTTACTTCGTGAAGTAAAAATAATATATTTACTTTTTGCACCATTGATAGTTTGTTTGCTTTGGACCGAGAGGAGATTCTTGCTAATTCGTCATTAATAATAGGTTGAACCTCGGAGAGGATTTTACGTGTAAAAAGTGTGACAGTATCATCAGCATACGATTCTGCCTTAGAGCAAGTGAGGATGTTAGGAAAGTTATTAATATAAAAAGAAAACAACACTGGTCATACCACTGATCCCTGTGGTACTTCGATTTCTACAGTCAAGTGTGAAGAGAAACATTGTCCAGACAAACAAACTGTTTTCTGTTACCTAAGAAACTCTTGAAATGCTTCTAAGCCGATCCACGAATGCCGTACTTTTGCGATTTTTGTAACGAAATTGAATTCACCACCGTATCGAAGGCTTTCTGCAGGTCTAAGAAAATTCCGATTGCTATTTCTTAAGAATACAAAGATGTGCATATTGCTTGTGTCGTTTCTATGACCGCTGACGACGTGCACCTATTTTGCCTAAAAATATGCTGGAAATCATTTCTAAGGTTATTAGAATTTATGTACACCCGCAGTTGCAACAACATTACTTTTTCAGAAACTGTGTTTAAAACACTGAGTACGGATATAGGGCGATAACTACTTGGTTCATTAACATCCCCACGATTGTAAACTGCGCTAATTTTGGCAAATTTTATACCTCGCGGTAAATGCCCTCTTGCAGAGAATGGTTGAAAATTCTAAGCAGAATCGGTGCGAGAACATCAATATTGTCTTTCAGCGTTTTGACTGTTATCCCGTTATATCTTGTGTACTTATTATTTGCCATGTCAGCCACGATTGTAACTAGCTCGTCATTAGTTATGAATCTAAAAGACAATGTACTATCAATATGAGAAATATTCTCCTCATAGGAACTCGCATAAATTCTGGAAGCTAATTGGGGTCCTATACTTGAAAAAAGGCATTGAAATTATCTACGATGTCTACAGTAGCTTCGTCAGGCTGAACCTGTTTTTTAAGAGATTTACCAATCCCTCAATTTATTATACCCCACATCTGCTTAGTATTCACTTGGGGGCGTTCTATAGGAGAGCTGCTGTATTCCTTTCTTCTTTTTCTTATCAACGCTAAAACACGGTTGCGATGTGAACAGAACTGCTGTAAATAGTACAATTTCTGCTTTTGACGTTTCCACTTATGATACCTAATATCTTTCTCCAAATGGCTTCCAGTATTCTATTCTCCATCCAGAGACATAAGGGTTAAGTATATTTAATATGAACATGGGTTGTGCACTCACTTATGGCGTATCCTAAATTGTTTATAAAATTTGCATGTTCCCTGTGAACATTAGAGTCATATACAAAGCAAGAATTTAGATTTCTCAATTTTGTCTGAAGCCTGTTCTAATCTACACGCGGTTTCTTGGTTGATAGTGGCTTGTTAAAACTAGCAGGTCTTTCTCAAAGAAAGGCATAAATCGGGAAAATGATCAGCAATATTCAAGTCAGACACCTGCGAAAACATTGCCACTATTACTTAGGACATGATCAATTCAACTAGAAGAAGTGGCTGTAATTCTGGTGGGTTCAGTGATAACATTCTTCAAATTGAACTACTCTTGCAAAAAAGATAATCATTGTTTTGCCAAGCACAGGTATCCATATTGAAATCCCCGCTTATTATAACCGGACCATAGTGCTTGCGACTGATGACACCTAGGATGTCTTCGAAAGCGTCAAAAAAAAGGGTATACTAAAATTGGGGGGTGGGTATATGACGCAGACTACTGTGCCTAAAGGCAGCGCTACGAAAACAGTCTCCATTACATTGTTCTTCATTGTAATGTCATTCAAACTAGTATATTGTTGCGATGACATGATATAAAGGGCTACCCTTCCGCCTCTGGTGACAGTGTTTCGAGACGAGCAAACAACATCCTACACAGCAATTGCGACAGTCTTATGAACTTTTAGTCAAGTCTCTGACAGGGCTATGACGTCAAACGTAAATTTATGTTGCGATAAAATTGCTAACAATACTTTTCATTTTTTCGAATGCTTCGAATATTACAATGAATAATTGACAACAACAGATCTTCAGCTATTTTTTTACCAACCTGCTCAATGAAAAACATATTTCAGCAGCTTCGTGAACAAAAACGAAAAAAAAAATGAAGAAAGGAAGCGGCCTAAACAATCTTCTCTATGTTGGCATCACAGGCGATATGAACGACACGCACGTTTTCTGTTTTACGCATCAGTATCTTTCAATGGGACACCCAGACAAACTTAGTTTTTATCGCGTTTGGTTTAATGGCTTTGCAAGCAAAACTTTATACTCTGGGCACAAGTGCTCATTGATGGAGAAGTGTTCGTCTGCATCAAAACCAAGCACGGATTGATTCAAGCTCTGTTTTTTGGCTTTCACAAGAAGCTCGTCCCGGGTTTCCTTGAAAGGAACTTTACAACAATGTAGGGGCGGTTCCTATCTTTCGTGGGAACCCGGTTAATGACATCCATGTCCTCAAGCAGAAGGCTTGATTTTAGGCAGTTGGCAATAGTGATCATAACATCAGGCAGAGATTTGTCAACAGCTTGCGGAAAACCCTTTATCTCTTGGTTGTTTTTGCAGTTGTATTGATTCATGTGAAATATTTCTTGCTGCATCCAAAAAACCTGGTGTCGAAGGTCTCAGACTTTGTTACTTTCCTGAACCTATTTCTTTCACTTCCGCTATGTCACGAACAGCGTTCTGAATCTCTGCCATAAATTTCTCTATTTTGAAATCCATGTTTGTCACAGACTTTTTTAGTTATTGCACCTATGTTAGGGATGCTTTGCCATTACGCGCAACCACTTTATTGTCAGCTCAGATGGTCGAAGCAATTTTTTGCAAACACAACGTCACTTCACCCAAAACTCTCGCCTGCTTCTTTACGGTTTCTGGGGGCTTGTCCGTCAAGGATTGCCCGGAAGCCGTCAGAAAGCTTTTGTCAAGAGACATGGTTTCATAGGGAGAGCAGTAACAAAACCTGAGCAATCCAGCCCCACAAAGGTATTTTTGTAACCCCAAAAGCAGGGCACACGTACCTGCCCAACCAGACGAAGTATACTAGGAACGGTGCGGTTGCTTTCGGCTGCGTGGATCACTCCAAAATGTTGTGGGATGTCGGCCCAGCAGTTCTGATGAGCACCGAGCGGCTGCGCAGATCAGCAGGATTTGTTTAAGCCTGGCGCAGTCATGAAGATTCCCGCACGTGATTCCGTCCAGCGTGGTTAATATTTCATCTTGAGCACGGCTGTTGCAGGGCCATCCAAGCAGAGCGTTGAATAAGGAACAGATGAGGCCTGTGAGACCTGACCAAGTATCTTAGGAAGGTTGCGGTTGCTTTCGCCTGCGTGGACCGCTCCAAAATGTCTTGGGATTTTTCGTCACACTGTTTAGTTTTGGATAATCGACGCAGAAGCGTACCGTTTCCTCTTTCTTTCAGACGACATCCACTGGGAACGACAATGCGATGCTTGATGGTTTAAAGATGTCATCTTCAAGGATTTCCTTTACCTGTGTTTCGATTGCTTCCCACCCCTTTGAGGACACGCGGTAAGGCTGTTGTCGTATAAGGCTTGCATATTGTGTTATGATGCGATGTTTAGAAATAGGTGTTCAATATAGTTTGGTGGGCGAGGCGAAGAAGTTTTGAAACTTGTATAACAGTTCCCGGAGTTTTGTTTTTGTTCTTCATAAAGCTACGCATTGACGTCCACGTTTTCTAGCGTGGGCTTCCTATTGCAATCACCGCGACCTCTTTCTTTGAAGGGAAATCATTCCATAACCTCAGTAATTTCGTCAACGTATGCTACAGTGGTTCGGCGAAAGAGGCGTCGGTTTTCGTAGCTGAAATTGGTGACGAGTAATTCTGCCGGACCATCAGAAAGCTGCACAATGCCCCTCGCTACACAGACGTGTGCTGTGAGCAAACGCGAATCGTTGCCTTCCGCAGTGGATTCACCGTTCTTCATTTCAGCACCCTCAACTCGAACAAGCATGCTCGTTCGTGGTGGTAAGTTTACCCCTTGTTCAATGATGTGAAGTTTCAGTCTGCAACCATGGCTGTTAATTTTCTCAGCTGCTTGCTGAGTAGCAAAGGTGATTCGGCATTGCCGAAGGTTTATCACAGCAGCATGTTCGCGGAAAAAGTACGTGCCGAGTATCAGGTCGCGAGAGCATTCGGGAAATATGAGGAAGTTGGCGACGAACCTCGATTTGGGAATACTCACGTGGGCAGTGCACACGCCGAGTGGGGTGTGTATGTGACTCCAGCGGTTACAATTTGCGCTCCCAACCATGGCTTCGTAATTATTTTCAGTCCCATAGTAAGCCTGACAGTCATGATGAAATAGTTCGCTCCGGTATCCACAAACGCACTAACGGTATCACCATCGGTAAACACTGGTATATCTAAATAAAACCGACCATTATCATTAGGTTTCGCGGTCGCCGTTACTGCGTGCTGCGTTGGAGCCATCGGTGGAAGCGGTTCAACAACTCTCCCTTCAGTGACCTCGCCTCCAAAGGCCGCTGCCCCTTGTGTTCTTGGGGAGGGCTTGGGCACTCTCCCCGTAGGGCGCCTTTATAGCTTGAACGCCCTAAAGAGACCCGGCATGGAGATGGTGACCTTGATTGATGGCGCTGCAGTGAGAGTACGGGGCGCGGCGGTGTTATGTACTCTGCAATGGCGTGGGGTCTTTGGAAGAGACGCGGGCGAGGAGAGTGGATGGCAAAGCCCCCCAGTCCGAGCTGTCGGAAATGACTCTTCCTGTGCAAGTGTCCGGCTTCGCCACAATGGAAGCAGAGAGGCTGCAATTCTGGAGTGCGACAGACATTCGTCTCCCTTCGTCGGTCGCCAATGTACGCAGCCGACTTCGCCGACTGCAAAGGCATGCGGGTCGGGTCTCGAGTACACTGAAAGAGCTGCTGCGGCGTGCGCCGAATGGACGGGGATAATGGATTCGGAGTATACAAGACGAGCTGCTTCGGTAGCAGGACGCCGGGGAGCGTCTCACTGGCAGATCAGCTGGACGGGAGGCGCTCGTAGGGCGTGTTGCACATTGTCGCGAACGACGCTAGCAACAGAACCAATCGAGGGTTGCTGCATGTTGGGAAGGTTTTGTAGTTCCTCGCTGCCTGCTGAGCAAACCAGCTCTCGAAGTCCATCAGGATTCTCGAGCGCGTTGCCAAACCAGCGGAGTGCAATGCTAAATTACCTCAGCGCTGGTACAGGCTTTCACGCTGCCGTATCGTCCTTTCGATCATAGTAGCTTCCGTAATAAATACCCTCAGTCTTTTGCCGGCTTCGAACAAGGCCTCCGAGCAGCTGTTCCTTTACCCCGCGCATAATTTGTAGTACCTTTTTTTTCTTCGGCCATGGCGGAATCAGCACTTCTGAACAGGCACCTAATCTGTTTGGCGTACATGGTAATGCTTTCCTTCGATAGCTAAACCCGGTATTCTAGAGCGCGCTCGGCATTCTCTCGGTGGTTGCTTTTTTCATGTGCTTGCAGAAACTTGCTTCGAAATTTTGTCCACGTCTTTAGCCTAAGTTAAGTTTTCTAAAACCACATGTGGGAACCATTTTCTAAGCTGAAGTACACGTCTCTTGACCTCGCCACGTTGTTTCACTCATGAAAGGCAGCTACTCATTTAAACTGGTCTAGCAAGTCTTCTGCGTCTTCGAATAATTCTCTATGGAAAGATTTCGGGTTCGAAGGATTCTGGAAACTGATGGCGGGGGTGGCCTTCACTTGCTGCTGGGTTTCCGGTGCAGCGGTCCTGGCTCTGGTTTCGTGGAGAAGTCCAAACACTGCCGACGATCCTTGAAGCCGCCGGTTCGCCATGTGAATGGGAGTGTCCACAAGAGGAGGTTTCGAAGGGCTCGGGTTGCAGGTCTTCGGGGGTGGTTGAAGTACGGGCTAGGAGTACCCCCACATCAATACCAGTTTGTCACGTGGACAAGGACGAATAGGCCTTAAGACGGATTCAGTTGGGGAGCACTTGGGTCTGCAGACAAGAGAACAAAAAGTCACGTTGCTCGCTCCTTGGCATCTAACACACAACCCACGTGCCCACCGTCTGTGTCAAACTGAATCCCGAATGTGGCGGCACAGTTCAGTGGGGGATCATGCGAGGGGTTGCCGGGTGTAGAATTGAAAGTTCGTGCGTCGCGGCAAAACCGACGCGCGCCTGGGGAACTAGCTGAGCTCTGAGGCGATGGCGAGAATCCGGCAATATATATATATATATATATATAGTAGAACCCCGATAATACGACTTTGAAGGGATCACGAGAAAGCTTCATATGACCGGGTTGTCATACGAGCGGGGTGCGTGTAAATTCAGGCCGATTACACGGTCTCACGTGACATGTAGGCTAAGCAGTTAGTTAAACTGGTGTATTTTGCGCCTTCTCATGTGATTTGCAAATATTTACCTGAAATCCCAAACAAAAAATGGAACACCTATGTTGTGCCCCATCCCCTCCATGGCGTGCAGCTAGCCCGCCAGTCAAGCACCGCGTGCTAGGTGACACCTGTGCCACCCGGCGCTATTTCTAAGGCGCCTACCCCACGCCTGTGCGTGCGAAATAAGGTTGATTGGGGAAAAGGCGAGATTGAAATTGCCAACTCCAAACGAAACAAACAATAGTAAATGATGGAGATGATAAAAATGGCATTGCCGTAAATGGTGGATACACGCTTTGAACGCTCCTGTGCCATCGCTACTGTGTCGAAGTGCTCACCGCATAGCGGTTTTCGTTTTTCACAAGAGCCCAGCAACGCGGAATAGATAAGATGATTGCAACATCGCGGGTAAACAATGTTTGGGCAAAAACATCGCGGTATTGCTACAGTGACTTGCTGCGGAAGCCAGGGAGCGACCCAAAATGGCGGTGCCAACGAATATGTGTCTCCACTCTGGAAGCGAACGCGCGTGAATTGAGGCATTCTAGCAAAGAAAGGAGCGGAGTGACAACGTGGCTTTGAATAACACTGATAAGGACAATGCTGAGATATGAGGACAGAGATCGCTGTGAAAGGAAGAAAATTGGCTCGAGCGGAGGGAGAAAGCGGCTGTTGGGTCACCGCCTTGACGTTGCGGCTTGTGTTGTAGCGTTCTTCGGTGGTTTGAAGGGAGCTTTAAATTCACAGTCCGTCTGCTACCTGAACTTCGACTTCTCGCTGTTGCCGGGTTGGCCTACTACAGCCGTGTGGGGCCGTCTTACGTTAACATTCCGCTCGGAAGTACCCGCTTCTTGCTTGCGTCTGTTGAGCAAGTGGTCTGGCCCACCTGCGGACATTGCATCAAGCAGCGTGAAACGGGGGTTCAGAATAAAGAAGATCGGGACAGGAGGGCGAAATGGTGTAAAATGCTGGAAAACGCCGGTTTATCCGCGCTAGAGTACGTCGTAAGAAGCGGGTCGTCGTAAGTCCGAAAGACGGGTCCGCTAGGTTCCACTGTATATATATATATATATATATATATATATACATATATATATATATATATATATAGATATATATATATATATATTATATATATATATATATATATATATATATCTATATATATATATATAATATATATATATATATATATATATATATAAAGAAGGTCCCCTTCTCCCCGTGTAGTCTGAGTGGCGCTGGCTACCACCCTCAAGCGTCAGATACAGTTGTAGTCACTATAAATACCCCAGAAAGTGAAGGAGGACACAGTCGCCCAGATAGCCGAATTGGTAAGGCATTCGAGATCTAATCGAAAGGCGTGGGTTCGGTCCCCACTCTGGGCGCGTGTTTTTCTTTCTTTCTCACGTAAAAATAAAAAAAAATGTAACATCACTAACAGTAAAAATATTCTAACCATTCCCCTATGCCTTCTTTGGCGTTGCAGACTGCCGGCATTTCTTTCTGTATATATATATATATATTATATATATATATATATATATATATATATATATATAATTAGCAGCGATGGCGTAGCGATGGCGTAAAGGTTAGAACACCCGCCTCGCGTGCAGAAGAACCGTGATTCGAATCCCGGTGCCGAACAATTCCCACCGAATTAAAAAAAAATCCGCGTATTGATGGAAATGCACAAAAGGGGCTTGGGGTGCGGCCTGACCCCGGCGACCATTGCCGGTAATCTGCCACTCCTCACCAGAGCAGGATTGGCCACCCTGGTGCAGTAACGGCCACAACTCCCATGAATCCGCCAACTAACCCTCGGCCCTCAGTCCCCAGCGGCTGCGAAGCAACTGACAACGGCGGCGGTCAAGACCTGTGGACGCAGCAGAGGGTGCTGAAGAATCCCTGGATCCGGACAGGCCGCCAATGGAATCTGAACCTGGCATTGTTTAACGCGCGCCACTTATCTAGCGAAGCAAGTCTCGAGGTGTTGTTCGAGGAACTAGAGGGCATTAAATGGAATTTAATAGGGCTTGCGAGGTTAGGAGGGCAGGCGAAGCCTTTACGGTGCTGAAAATGGACACGTCCTATGTTACCGTGGTCTAGAGGACAGAAGAGAACTGGGAGTGGGATTTCTAGTCCATAAAGCATAGCTGGCAACATAGACGAATACTATAGCATTAACGAACGGGCAGCAGGTCTTGTACTTAGGCTCAATAAGATGTACAAGCTCAAGGTGATACAGGGCTGCGCGCCCACATCCAGCCACGACGACCAAGCAGTGGAACGCTTCTATGAAGATGTGGAATCGGCAATGGCGAAAGTAAAAACACAGTATACCGTAGTTATGGGGTACTTCAATGCTAAACTAGGCAAGAATCAGGCTGGAGACAAGGCAGTTGGGAACTATGGTCTGGGCTGTAGAAATAGGCAGGGGGACGTACTAGTTGAGTTTGCAGAACGGAATAACCTCCGCATAATGAATACCCTTCTTCTGTAGACGGGAGATGTCGGAAGTGGACCTGGAGGAGCCCGAATGGGGACCACAAAAATGAAATAGACTTCATATTATGCGATAACCCTGGCGTCGTGCAGGATGTGGAAGTGCTCGGAAGGGTAAGGTGTAGTGACCACCGTATGGTAAGATCTCGAATTAGGCTAGATTTGAGGAGGGACCGCAACAAGCTAGTACAAAAGAAGCCGATAAACGAACTAACAGTAAGACGTAAAGTAGAAGAATTCAGGATCGCGCTGCAGAACCGATATTCTTCCCTTAACGAGGAAGCCGAGCTTACGACACAGGAAGCCAGCGACAACCTTGCACGCATCATCACGGAGTGTGCAATACAAGTCGGGGGCACTATGGCTAGACAGGATACTAGTAAACTTTCACAGGAGACGAAAGATCTAATCAGGAAACGGCAAACCATGAGAATCTCTACCGCAGCTGACAGAATAGAACTAGCCGAGCTCTCGAAGTTAATCAATAAGCGTAAGACAGCTGACATACGGAAGTTTAATATGGAGAGGATCGAATACGCTGTAAAGAACGGAGGTAGCCTGAAAGCAGTGAAGAGACGTCTTGGCGTGGGGAAAAATCACATGAATGCACTTAAGGATAAGCAAGGCAATGTCATCACAAATAGGGATAAAATAGTCACAGTGGCTGAGGAGTTCTATAGGGATCTGTACAGTAGCTGGAACATACAGGATAATGCCGAACGAGACAGTAGTTCAGAGGAGATAGACATCCCACCAGTAATGACCGAAGAAGTAAGGAAGGCTTTGAAAGAAATGAAAGGGGGCAAAGCACCTGGTGAGGATCAGATAACAGCAGACCTCTTGAAGGATGGCGGAGAAATTGTACTTGAAAAACTGACAAACCTGTATACGCAATGCCTAATGACCGCAAAGGTACCGGAATCTTGGAAGAACGCGAACATCATCCTAATCCATAAGAAAGGCGACATAAAGGACTTGAAAAATTACAGGCCGATCAGTTTACTGTCAGTCGTCCACAAGGTATTTACCAAGGTAATCGCTAACCGAATGTCTGCGACCTTAGATTTCAGTCAACCTAAAGAACAAGCAGGGTTCCGTAAAGGTTATTCAACAATGAACCATATTCACACGATCAATCAGGTGATAGAGAAGTGCGCTGAGGATACTGAACCCCTATATATAGCCTTCATAGATTATGAGAAAATCTTTGACTCGGTCGAAACCCTAGCAGTCATTCAGGCATTACGGAATCAGGGGGTAGATGAGCATTATGTAAGAATACTAGAGGATATCTACAGTGGGCCTACAGCTACCATCATCCTCCATAGGGAGAGCAGTAAAATACCTATAAGGAAGGGTGTCAGACAAGGAGACAGAATCTCTCCAATGTTTTTCACAGCATGCTTACAAGAAGTATTCAGAACATTGGATTGGGAACAGGTGGGAGTAAGGGTTAATGAAGAATACCTCAGTAACCTCAGATTTGCTGATGACGTTGCCTTGCTAAATAACTAGGGGGACGAATTGCAAAACACGGTTTCCGCACTGGGCGAACAGAGTAGAACCGTGGGCCTGAAAGTTAATATGCAGAAAACTAAAGTAAGGATCAATAACCTCGGGACAGCACAGCAGTTTGAGATAGGTGGCAAGGCAGTGGAATTGGTAAGCGAATATATCTACTTAGGCCAAGTTGTGACCCCAGATCCCAACTATGAGGCAGAGATAATTAGAAGGATCAGAATGGGGTGGGGTGCATATGGCAGACATTCTCAGATAATAAATAGCAGCCTACCATTGGCGCTAAAGAAGAAAGTGTATGACAGCGTCATCTTACCGGTACTCACCTACGGGGCAGAAACTTGGAGGCTCACTAAGAGGGTTCAACTTAAATTGAGAACGACTCAGCGGGTAATGGAGCGGAAAATGATAGGTGTAACATTAAGGGACAAGAAGAAAGCGGAGTGGGTCAGAGAGCAAACTGGTGTTAAAGACATATTAGTAGAAATTAGGAAGAAGAAATGGACTTGGGCAGGGCATGTAATGCGAAGGCAAGATGACCGCTGGTCATTAAGGGTAACAGAGTGAATCCCTAGAGAAGGCAAGCGTTGCAGGGGGCGGCAGAAAGTTAGATGGGCAGATGAGATCAAGAAGTTTGCGGGGATAAATTGGTCACAGTTGGCACAAGACCGAGGTAATTGGAGAATAATGGGAGAGGCCTTTGCCCTGCAGTAGGCGTAGATAGGCTGGTGATGATAATGCTGATGATGACATGTATATATACGTATACTGAGGGACACGTCCAAGGGAGCCGTGACGCAGGTGAGATGTCGCAGAGTAAGTTGCACCGCCGCGTTTATTCCCAGAGGCAACCGAGAATACCAGCCCGAAAAATGATGATGTCGATGGGTATGAGAAACAGATTAGGTACGACATAGTGATGATAATAGTCGTGAGAAGCAGACGGAGTGCAAGGTGGTTTGGACACGAAACTAGCAGGTGCTTCAAAGTGTCCTTGAAGTGAGCACTATCCTAGAGCGCCCAGAAATGCTGACAATATACATATTTTGTAAGGCCGATGGTAGGCGAAGGCAGACAAGTACTCCCCAACAACTTTATTCGCTGGCCGAGCTGGAAGCCAGCAAGATGGCGACCTAACCAGGTTACCGATAATGATAGTTCGAGAAGGAGGAAGAATTGGTTATGATGTGAATATCCATATTTGAAGGAGCCGTGATCGCCGCCGGGCAACAGTGATGATTTCATTCGACTGGGACATTGCATTCAGCTGTCCGAACTTCCACAAACGAGGCTACCACTGATTTTACAATATTTTCCCCCAGGGTCGGGAGCGGCCCCGTTGTTGCGTTTTCCTGCGGATTACGCGTGGTGAAAGCCCTGAGGCAGGAAACGTGGACAATCTCCGTGCAACAATAAAGGCGCTCCGAACTTCCACAAACGCGGTTACGCGATATTCCACCGGACAGGCAGTCTCAAGAACCTTGTAAGGACCAACGAACCGTGTAGAAATTTTTCGCAGAGGCCTGGAGTGCGAACCGGTGTGAGGGACCAAGAGTTCGTCACCAGGTCGGAAAGAAACGAAGCGGCAAACAGCGTCGTAGGAGTCTTTGTGGTGTTGTTGGCTTGCTTCTGTACGCATGCGAGCCAGTCGCCGACAGTGGTCGATCCGAGACACGAATTGTTGCGGAAACGATGGAGAAGCGGACACAGGAGTGGTAAAGAAACAGGTGCAAACACGTGCGTTAGATGACGGCCATAGACAAGGTAGAAAGTGCGTACCCTGTAGTGCTTTGAACTGCCGTGTTATTGGCAAAGGTGACTAAAGGTAGTATAGTGTCCAAATTTTGGTGGTCAGGGAGTATGTACATTGATATCATGTAAGAGAGCAGGCGGTGAAAACGTTCGGCGAGCCTGGTTGATTGTGAATGGTAGCTTGATGTCATTTTTTGCGAGGTATTAGATGCATGAAGTACTTCGGCAAGGATCTCAGAAACATCTAGCCGCGGTCACTTAACAGTACGCGAGGGGCTCCATGTTGTAGCAGGATGTGTCGCAAAAAGAAGGCAGCGACAACGCCAGCGCTAGCCCATGGATGTGGCGCTGTCTATGCGTAGCGAGTGAAGTGATGAACGGCCGTGACGATCCAGCGGTGACCAATGGCAGTCGTCGGTAAGGGCCCATACCGTACCGACCACTTCCAACGGCGTAGTAGGACACGCAACAGGCTAGAGGACATCAACAGGGGGTGCAGCAGAGCGCTTTCAGTGCTGACAGGGTGGACAAGACGCGACGTATTGACGACCCTGGTCGAGAGTCCTGGCCAAAAAGAAGCGGCCTCGAATGCGGTCGTAGGTTTTTTGAAAGCCAATGTGGCCGGCGGGGGTGTCGTCAGGAAAAGCTTGCAAAACAACGCGACTGTGGCGAGAACGAGGCCGAACTGGGACCCATGTGGCGCCAATTGGATGGTCGTTTCTGCGATACAGTGCACCGTCTATGAGCTGGAACGACCGCATTAGTTGAAGTAGGCGGCTATTCGGTGGACGTGTCGAACCAGCGAACCGATCCATCATTTTCCGGCAGTAACTGCCTGCCCGTTGACGATCGATCAAGTCGCGGCGGTCGTCAGCCGGTGCATAGTTGACAGGGGCAACTTATGATGGCGGTGCATAAGAAAGTGATGCCACGCCGTTTGAAGACGGCATCAGCGGGTACCGCGAGAGTGCGTCTGCGTGTACACGCTTGAGCCCAGACTTGTAGGTAACCGTAAAGTCATGCTCTTGCGATCGCAGAATCTGGCGTCCCAGGCATCCCGGCAAGTTTTTCAATTAAAACAGCCAGGACACAGCATGATTGTCTGTGACGACGGTGAAATGTCGGCTGCAGAGATATGGTCGAAACTTTTGCACAGACCACACAACGGCCAGACACTCCTGTGTCGTTATTGTATAATTCTTTTCCGCTCGTGTTAGAGAGCAGCTGGCATAAGCAACAACCCTCTCATGGTGGTGAGCATCGCGCTGCAACAGAACGGCGCCAATGCCATGCCCACTAGCGTGTGTGTGGAGGATCGCCCATCCCGAGTCATCATAGTGGCATATTACAGGTGCGCAAGTGCTTGCTTGAGGTCTTGGAAGGCATTTTTGCTGCCAAAACTCCAGTCGAGGGGGGTAATACAATTTATTAGCTGGTTCAGAGGTTCAGCGAGAGTAGCAAAATTGCGGACTAAACGGGAAAAATAGGATGCCAGGCCGAGAAAACTACGCAGGGCTTTTTGTTGCTGAGGTTGAGAAAAATTGGCTAAAGCAGAAAATCTTTCTGGGTCGCGGCGTATGCCATCAATAATGACAACGTTACCACAAACCTTTATCGATTTGCAATCAAAACGACGTTTTTTGATGTTCAGATTCAGACCAGCTTTTTTCAGGCCAGTCGACACTTAGCCGAGACGCTGGAAATGTTCCCCAAAACTTAACGAAAAGATGACGATGTCTTCCAGGTAACACAGACATGTTTTTCATTTAAGGCAATGAAGGACCGTATTTATCATGCACTCAAATGTGGCTGGGGCGTTGCATAAGCGAAAAGGCATTACGTTAAATTCGTAGAATCCGTCTGGAGTCCCAGACGCCGTTTTCGTTTTGTCAGGCTCGCGCATGGGTTTCTGCCAGTAGCCAGATCGCAGGTCTAGACTAGAGAAATATTCAGCCCCTTATAGACTCTCCAGCGCGTCATCTATGCGCGGCATCAAATATACATCCTTCCGGGAAATCCTATTCCTATCCTGATAGTCCACGGAAAGGCGTATAATACCGTCTTTTTTCTCACCAGAACAACAGGGGAACTCGAGAATTGTCGAATAACGTTTCGTTGAAGCACGTCGGCGATGTTTTTTCGATGAATTTTCGTTCATAAGATGACAGACGATACGGGCGATGGCGAAAAATGTGGGTCCCATCTGTCTCAATTTCTCTCAATATCGATACAATGGCGATGGTCTCCCTGGCAAGAACGCTGTTGCTACAGCTTGTCGAGGCCAGGGAGCCAAATTGGCAGCTCAATGACGACTGTACAATGTGATGAAAAGGGGATACGGCATGACAGTACCTTTCAGAAGGCCGATAAATATCACGAAAAAATAAAAACCATAATATACTTGTATAGCGATATTGAACGCACTGGTTCGGCGTCACATAATTATGTACAGGTCAGAGAACAGACCAGACAATTCACGCTTATTTACACAAAAATATAGCAAATAGAATTCAAACACAATCGTTTCTCACAAACGCATTACGTAAGGAAGCACGTGTTATTTTTTCATAATTGCCGCTAATTTCCGGTAATTTATTTATTATGCTTTGAATGTTGTATGCCAATGACTGCCAAAGATAATTTGTTTGTCGGCGTGGAACAAGCCATTGTACCGAGCCACGATTTGTAAAAGTGCCAATTGGTAGATCTAGACCTCATATTTTTGTTAAGAATTGCTTATATTTATCATTTGAAAAGTGTAACTGATATAGTAAACGGTAAGAATAAAGCTGCCTAATATTGAGTATTCTATTCTGCTCAAACAATTGCTTAGTCGGATGAAGATACAAAAGTTATTTATACATCTGATGGCGTTCTTTTCTAACAGCAGTAAAGTGTTACTATTTTTCTTGGTTGCCGTGGCCCAAACTAACGCACAGTAATTAAGGTGTGACCGAAAAGTGAATGGTATATTTGAAATTTCATGTTCAGCGGGAAGAAGACGCGGCATCGGTACAATGCGCCCACTGCGCATGACAGTTTTTTTGCCAGTAATTCAACATGGGCGTCCCATGTCATGCGGTGTGAGAGCACCACTCCCAATAATTTGTGCTGGTTAACAATGTCGATTTGCGAGGCCCCCAAGATTAAGTCTTCGTTTACAATTACATTTTTATTTTTAGGCGCGAATCAAATGCATCTGGCTTTCTTTGCATTAATTGTTAAACAGTTTTCGTTCGACCAAGCGTGTAATTGTGTTAAGGAAAAATTGTCTACAGAAAATAGCGGGTTGCATCAGCATTGCTAATAAATAAACTAGTATCATCTGCGTACAACACAAATTCGGTTTGTTTATCAAGAAAAAGTACACTGTTATCATAAACATTCAATAAAAACCGGTCCCAGAGCACTTACCTGCAGAACACCGCACAATATCGTTCTAAATGAAGACTGATAGCCATTCTGCACAACACATTGCTCCCTATTAGACATATAGGATTGCATAAGCGCGTGATATACACCACGGATTTCATACTTGTGAAGCATTTGCAGAAGAATTTCATGATGCAGAGAATCAAATGCCTTGCTGTAGTCGATGAATAGTGCAAGTGCAAGTTTGGGTGCTCGATGCTCTGCCACAGATGTCTGTCCAAGGTTGGTTTAGATGCAGTCGATTGAGGTTTTTTGTTTTTCGACCAGCTCAGATAGGAGTTCTGTTTCCAACGCTGTGAGGTCTTTCCTAAGCGTGGCTTTCAGGCTTGGACGTGAAGGGCCAGAATCTAAAGATAGGGGAACGGAAGACGGAGCAGAGCGGAACCAGAGACATACTGTCATCAGCCACAACAGAAGCGAGCATGGTGCCTTCAGCGGGGAGTAGCATCGTCTAAGAAGTCGAATTTGTAGCGACGAGCGGTGCAGACCCACGTGCAAAACGGACAAAGCAGGTCGCGTCAATTATTCCTTGGTGAATAAAACGCGCAGACCGAACGATTAACACGTCACCATAACAAATTTGGGTTGAGTGAACTGAAAGGATTGTATCATGGCCAGGGTAAAAAACGTAATCGTCACTTGCTGTCATATTGAGGTTTGGCTTTCCTTCCAGAATGTTAGTATCCTCCGTATCTGCGAGTTCTTTTTGGGCTTGCTGGACACTGCACACTGAACGTGATGAAGAAGTTAACCTATTGACATTCGTACCGTGCACTGTCCGGATGGCTTGATCATGCGGCTATTGGCGCCATGCAAAAAAGGTCTACCGTGGGGTGTTCGAACCTTCCGTAATCGTGCACACAATTCAATACTTATCACCGAAATACTGGCACCAGTATCAACAAGAGCATCTACACAAACACCTTCAACCAATACTGACAACGTGTTGGATGGACTCTCTGTAGGCATTGTAAGTTTCCCAGGAGATGCAGTTTCCCCTCCTAAAACTGTATTAACTAGTTTTCCTAGTTGTGGTCGGTGACGTAGGTCGCAGGCCAAAGGGGGGACAGCGCCCGACGGACTCGTGATGGTGAGCGGCGTCCCGCATCGCGCGGCCTAGGAGACAGGTCGGTTGGGGTCTTGGGTGATGATTGGCAACGGCGTGAGAAAGACGGGTGCGTACTATGAACGTAGTCGAAGTAATTCGGGCGTACATATTCGTGTTTGTAGGCTGCGTAGCCGCGTTCGTCACATTGGCACCTTCGACAAAATCGGGAGACGTGGCCCCGTATGCAACTATATTTGCAGACTGGCCGGCCAACTTGTGGTCGGGGTTTGGCGGGAAATAAGTCGGCGTGATTTGCCACCGAGGCTTTTCGGCCACATGGCCGGGCGAGGCCTGCGTCGTAATGGGAGTGATCGGTAGAGCGTGCCGACCAGCCTTGTCTGATAAAGATGGCGTATCCAGAGAAAATGGTTTGGTGGGAAGCGGAAGTACGGGCATAGCAGCGAGCTCCTCGTTAACGTTATCACGTAGGCAAGGCACAGAAGGAGCTTCGCGGACACAGTGTGTGCACTGGGAAATATTGGCGTGCATTTCCTCGCGAATTATAGTGCGTATCAACGCACGCAGGTCTTAACTTCCGAGATGGTGGGTAGGAGCCGTGTCTTGACGAATTCAGATGGACTGTAGTTCGTCGAGACGCTTACAAGTGGAGATCCCGTCTGAGACGGTTGTGGGGTTCTGCTTTGCCAGTGTAGTGAACACGAACTCACCGATTCCTTTCAGAACATGACGTACACGGTCAGTTCCGGCATGTGATTGTCGGCGCGACGACACAGCGCCACAACGTCCTCGATATATGCGGTGAACGTTTGACGCGCATGTTGCACACGGGTCTCGAGTTTCTTTTTCGCGCTTTCTCTCCGAGCTTTAGAAGAGCCGAAACGTTGGTGGAGCCGTGGCGTTCGCCGATTCCAGCGTCATCGCTGTAGTTTCCGGCATTAGGCGGACCCGAGCGGAGCTGCAGTGCGGCAGCTGGAGAGGTGGATTACGCGACCAAAACACACCCCTACCTCGTGTGAGGCCGATGATAGGCGAAGGCAGACCAGTACGCGCAAACCGCTTTATTTGCAGTCCGAGATGGAAGGCACCAAGATGGCCTCCGAACCAGATTACCGATGATGATAGTTCAAGAAGACGAAAGAATCGGTGATGATGAGTATACAGAGATGAAGAAGCCGGGGCCAGCAACCGGGCGCCAGTGATGATTGGGCTCAACTGGAACATTGCATTCAGTGCCCTGAACTTCTACAAACAAGGCTGCCACTATTCTCACACTATTTATATATATATATATATATATATATATATATATATATGTGTGTGTGTGTGTGTGTGTGTGTGTGTGTGTCTGTTTAGCAAAGCAGAAAAGGGGAAATGAGGGGCTTGGTGAAATAGGACAGAAAATAAGGGTTGGCGGTCAAGAAAACCTCGGAAAGCTAAGGGGAGGTTGTGGTGGGTCATAGAAAGAGACGATGAATATTTTGAGTAAGAAAGCGATGAAAAAATGCCCGCAGGGTGAGATTCGCTCCAATGACCTCCAGAATACCGGTATCGTGCGATAACCACTACGCTACCGGCGGGGCTGTTTCCCCACCAATTTCTCGGGTATTTGAGTTAACGTATTTTTGGTTTCCTGAACTTGGGGGTTGTAGCCAGCGCCCTTGGAATACTCGGGGTGAAGAGGACCTTTTTTTTCACCCCCGGGCCGTGAATCCAGTGTCTACGACATGTCGAGAGTGGTCGACCAGCATTGAACCCTCTTAAGCTACCTTTGGCACCATGACTACCAGAACAGAGGCCCTCGCTAAACATGTAGCGAATCAGAAAATGGGAAATAAGAGGCTCGGTGAAATAAGAGAGAAAACAAAGGTTGGCAATCAAGAAAACCTCGGAAATCTAAGAGGAGGACGTAGTGGGGTCGTTGAAAGAGATGAAGAATTTTTTTAATCAGAAAGGAAGTGGTGAAAAAATCGCACCAGACCGGTATTCCAGATGTCGTTGGTTCGGATCCCACCCGACAGGCATTTTTTCACCCCTTTCTTTCTGACTAAAAAAATTCTTCATCTCTTTTTATGACCCACAACAACTTTCCCTCGTCTTTTCGACCTTTTCGGTGTGTTCGTGACACCCTTATTACATAATATATATATATATAAATATATATATATATATAAATATATATATATATATATATAAATATATATATATATATATATATATATATATAGAAAATAAGGTTTGGCAGTCAAGAAAACCTTGGAAAGCAAAGGGGAGGTTGTGGTGGGTCATAGAAAGAGATGAATTTTTTGAGTCGAAAAGAAAGTGGTGAAAAAATGCCCGCCGGGTGGGATCTGAACCCACGACCTCCAGAATACCGGTCTGGTGCGATGCCAGACCGGTCTGGTACCGGTCTGGTTATGGGAAGGTAGGGATGTTGCGAATCGAGATGCCCACTTTTTGTAAGGACATTATTATTGTCTTCTATTGAGATACTCTCAGGTTTCTAAGCTGCCTTTCGAAGCATTGATTCCAGCCGGTTTGACTACAGAATATAGAGCTTGAGATCATTGAAATTGTGTTTCGGCTGGTTGAAGTATTGCGCGACTGCTATAGAGGCACTGTTATGAGTGACGGTATGTCCATTCAGGCGTAAGTTCATAGGTGGACTCGTTTCTCCAATGAACAATTATTTATTTTTATTTATTATTTTTTACCTAATAGTAATAATTTATTTATTTATTTATTTATTTTATTTATTTATTAGGGTACCCTCAGGGCCTTTACTGCGCTTCAGAGGGGGTGGGTACAGTGCATGGAAGAGGTAACAGTGAGAAGTACAGGGAGTTAGTGGACACAAGAATATTTCCGGAAACCAGGTTACTGCATTACATGTACAGAAAGTGTATTCTTGAATGATGTAGGATCTTCAATGAACACACTGTGGTGGGGAAGGTGGTTCCATTCCTGAGACGTCTTTGGGAGACATGAATCGGAGACTGCGTATGTGTGGCTCGATGGATCGGCAACCTTGTACGGATGCTAGTATTATAGCAGATCAATGCAGTTTTGCCATTCCCATTCCCAAGAATAAGCGGGCAGATCTAACATTATTTCAGCGGGTGGAGATCCCCGGGAAAACTTGGGATGAATGGAAAGGACCCTATTGAGTAAATCCTGCAGTAGGGATAGCCCGGTTGACGGGCCGACCTCAACGTGACCGTGCGTTTCATCCTCTTGGGCAGCCCTACTCGACAGGGACCCCTTTGCGGAGTCCGTGCCTTTGGAGCGCCTTGAGAACCTGCAGGATGACCCACTTTTGATCCGACTTGTTGGTTGAGCCGATGGCGATTTGGAGATCTGCGGGGTATTCTGTGAAGCTGACGCCATATTGTATGGCTGCACAGTCCCATAGGATGTGCCAGCGATTGGCCGTACCTTGTTTTCAGATGTTGCACTGTGCGCTGGGATAATCGTCGGGGTACATGTGATTGTACCACGTATATTACGGAAGATTTGAAGCTCTGCAGAAACGTGGATTCACAGATGTGTGATAAAGTTAATGTATCCTATTGCCTAAAGGCATTCCCGAGGATGCCTACAACTTTGTGATTATTCGAGATAATTTAGACAAGACTTCAGATATCAAACAACTCTGAAGGCATTTCTAAACCCTAGAGATAAGCCCCATCACTCAAATAATTGATAGACTTCCCAATGTGACTAGTATTTGAAGCTGTGACTACGGTGGTCCATCTGACCTGGCAGAAACCGTACGCCACATTGTCCGGACAGAATTGTCCCATTTTCGTGAGGCTACGAGCGGCAATAGTGGTCCGCATGGAGGAGAAGCGCACCACGAATACCATGAAACCTCTATCTCCCCGGCCCAATGGTGCTGTGAAGAACCAGAGTGTCCAGCATAACGCTTTCCACACGCTTAAACCCCAGAAAACCAGAGCAGGCGGAACGTACGAACGTGCAAATTCGTGCGGAAAATTCGAACTTGCGTGCGCGTTTTATCAACCGGTAAAGCAGCTCTGATTTCTACAACTACCACTGAGAGATTGTTTGACCAGTGTCACGATGGCAGGGTTTGCTATTTTTGCGACGCGATCGGGCCCTTTTCTCGATGTTGTCGATGACGCCGACAATGTCCCGCTTATAACCCGCCAACATCGTTTCCTGGCACTAACGCCATTACTGAACTCATTTCCGGTTGTCGTCGGGCCGCTCTGAGAAAAAGCTTTTTTCCGTGCCTGATCCTCCGCGCACTAGGTCTGCAGCGTCCGACCAAAGTGTAACTCCCTCTATAAACCACCGTTCTCGGATGCCACGACACCATTCCCTGCATCGGGAAAGCTACTGGCATGGCCGATTGTGGTGAGGCCCGCATTGAGCAATAACACAATACACTTACACCAATACTCATGCTAAAGAACACAGTTTTGTGTTTATTCACGGTGCTCCTAAACTAGCGTTAATGGACACTGGCGCGACGGTTTCTACAAGTCTTGCTTTTAAAAAGAACTTGATGCAAAGCGATTTTTGCCTGGGAGCGCCCGGTAAGTTTTCGGAGTGTTTTGCGGCGAAAGTTTGCGTTCGCACAGTCATTGTGCTGTCTTAATGCCGCTTTTAGAGCATGCACAGCCAAACACTGCTCCTACGTAATTCAGCGATATTATTCAAGATGTGGACGTGTTCTGAACAAAGAAGAAGATTGTTTTTCCTCGCTGCTTTGCTCCGCTTTAACAAAGCTGCACTGCGCGGTGGACGATACATTATTTACTTCAGACGAAAGCTATACCGTGCGGATTGAAACTCGCCCACTTCGACGAACACTTGACGAGCTCTGTAGCTATGATAAGCGAACCCACTGACAGTCGGCACACCCTTCTCCCGAAGGTTCTCAGTTTTCGCACACAAAAAAGGATAGAACACACTGGTGCGAACTACCTGCCGTTGCCGTGGCTAATAAAATTTCTAAGTAGGCTTCAGTATTCGACTACTAAAGTAAGAAAGAGCAGTTGGCCGTTCCACCCGTTCGCACTATCTATTCCATCAACAACAGGACCGCACAGATAATTCGACTCAAGCCAATTCGAGTGTCTTCGTCAGTACTCAGGCTGACCAAGCGCGGCGGCTCAGTGGCTAAACAGTTGTACTCTTGGGAACCGGTGCGCGGGTTCAAATCACGACCGCGGCAGTCGCTTTTTTCCTGGAGGCGACAAGCAAATACGCCTTTGTGTACGACGTTTTGGGCGCACGTCAAAGATCGCCAGTTGGTAAAAATTATTCAGGAACTTCCACTATGGCGTTCCTCCTCGCCTGCTTTGCGTAGGAGTGTTAAACCTTAGAATCAATGAGAATGCGGCTGAATAATGTGCAAGATGAAGACATCTTGAACCTGGGTCTCATACGCAGATCATGCAGTCAATGGGTAGCTCCCGTTATATATCTTTGGTGATTCACCAAGAGTTTGTGTCGATTGTCGGCGATTGAACACTATCACCAAGGAAAAGGAGCACCCACCTATACAAATTCAAGCCGCCATCGACTGCTCGCACTACGTTTCTTACTTTTCGTCAATCGACTTGCGATCGTAACAGTGCTATATCCCAGTTCATCTAGGCGACAAGAAAAAGACTGCGTTTGTAACACCAGACGGACCGTATGAAGTCAACGGATTGCCGTTCGAGATTCGTAATGTGCCTCTCCATTTTCGAGCTATTTATGGACAACCTTTTGCGCACTTTAAAGAGTAATGCTTGCAAATGCTACCTGCTTGACGGGGTGAGATTTTGACGGACGTTGAAGGAGTATAAAACCGCCTGCCATGGTACTTGACCCTACGGAGAAGCCGGGATTGGCGCGCAACTCTTAAAACTCCCCCTTGGAGAGCGAGAGACCCACGTACTCGGTCTGCTTGTGGACAGTAATTTTGCTCATCCTGACCCCATAATATTAAAGCCATTACCTCTGTCAGGCCTCCAAAGTGTCTTAAAGAAATATGCAGAGACCATATCATCAACGGTTAGGTGAAAAATTTTTGTTACGCTGCTTGTTTGGGGATGGTAACCAGCAGTAGTCTTGTGCACCAAGTAGGAGGCACGGAGGAGCTCCTCAACATAGGTGACCAGGAAGATCTGCCGTCGGTCGCTAAGAAGTACGCGCGGTGCACCATGTAGCAAAATTATGTGGTGTAGTATTAAGGCCGTGACTTCTCACTGTCACGGAGCGTATTAGTGCACTCTCAGCTTATCTGGTCAAGCGATCGACCGGAATCACTATCCACCGGTGACCAGATTATGTGATGGGAAAGGTCCATACTAGTCGATTTGGAGAGTCTAGAAAGGCACGAAGGGACAAGGTAAGGGGCTGAAGCAAACCGGGTGGGGGAGCCATCGAATGTTCACTACGCTGGCAAGATGCACAAGAGGAGACTATTTAGCGTGAGTTGTTTAGATCCCAGGAAAGAAGTTGCGGTTGTGGACTCTGTCATGTGTCTGCGCAAATCCAAAGTGCCCAGCCATGGCATCATTGTGACGAGCCTTTAAAATAGATGTCCGAGTGGAAAAGGGACCCATTTGTGGTCGGTAGGGTGGTGGTTTCGACGGTGAAGCATGCCAAGCAGGAGCTAGAACTTGTCGATTTGGCAGTGAGCAGGTCAGTTACGAACTGGTGTGCGGCCAGTAAGGTGGCCAATGATAGGAACACAGTATGCATCCACCCTCTTCAAAGCAGGAAGCTCTGGAGGCTCTTCTACAGCAGGAGACGTCACGGAGGCTCTTGGGAGTACGGTTTTCGCGACTGCCACAGCAGGTGACGTAATGAAAATCATTGGGATTGGAGATAAGGCGTCGGCATGGAGATGTTTCTGGGCGGAAGTTGTTTCCGAAGAAATATACTGCTTGAGGCGGAGAACCCAGCGGCCTAGGCCTCCAGACAAGTTCTTCAGGAACGAAAACCAGCACGAAGAGTTGTGGCCAGTGACGACGATGACGTGGTCCCCGTAATAGTGTGGACGTAATTTTTCAACAGCCCACACCACTGCGAGACACCCTTGCTCCGTGATGGTTTAATTTTGTTCATAACTTGCCAGCGAATGACTCGCATATGCAACTACTTTTTTTATTCTGGTTCGATTATCATCCGAAATAAATAACGGCTCAGTCCGCATTTCTGTGGGATATCGGGTGCCTAACGAAATAACTAGAAAAGACGTTTACCCCATGCCCGAATTTGAGAACGCTCTCGACACTTTGCACGGCACACAATACTTCTCGAGCCTTGATCTTCGATTAGGATATTGGAAAATCCCTATGAATGAGTCAGATAAAGAAAAACAGCATTCGCCTCACTCGATGGCCTTTACCAGTTTATTGATATGTCGTTCGGACTGCAATGCTCCAGCCAGTTTTTAGTGCATGGTCGACACCGTCCGACAAAGACTGAAACGGAAGATCTGCCTTGGTTCCCCTACGACATCCTTATCTTGTCGTCGACCTTCGATAAGCACCTCCAACGTGTAAACGAAATATTAACCTGCCTTCGCAATGCTGGTCTTCAGCAGAACACTAAAAGGTATTGTTCTTCAAAACATCAATCAAAGTCTTGGGCCGCCTTGTATGCAAGGATGGAATCCGACAGGCATCAAGGCAAAAACAACGTGGTTCATAACTTTTCTGGGCCGCTCCGTCTAAAAAAACCTCGCGGTTTTTTTCGATTGGCTTCTAATTTCCTTCGCTTTATGTGTAATTTTGCAACACTGGCCTCGCCCCTTCACAAACAATACACATCAGGATCCCCATTCCTCAGGACCCTTACGCGAAATACCTTTGAAAGCCCTCAACCAAGCACACAAACGTGGGCCTGTTCTCCGCCATTTCGGTGAGCCGGCACTGACAATTATCCATACTCACGCCAGTGGGCATAGTCTTGGTGCGGTCCTTCTACAGCGCAACGATTCCTCATCGAAGCGCGCCATCCCCTATGCAAGCCGCAAGTGGACACCCGCTGAACAGGACTACACAATAGACAATAAAGAATCCATCGCAGTTGTCTGGGCTGTGCAAAAAATTGCCCTTATGTTTACGGGCGCCAAGTCTCCGTAGTAACTAGACCATCATGAGCATTTTGGTTATCCTCGCTGAAAAGCTTATCGGGGCGTCTTGACCGCTGAATTGTCCAATTACAGCAGTATAAATTTACGGTGACTTAAACGTCGGGAAGAACCTCACTCACGCTTTCAATGGCTCCTTTGGCCACCGCAGAGCAATATATTCCATCAAACCTGGTAAATCTCCAACGAACCCACTCGTAGTGCCGATAGCTAATGGAACGTTTCGAAGGTTCCGCTTCAGTACCTGATTGTCGCTCACACCATCGACTGAAAAAAATTCGCCTCTTGAATTGTGGAGCGCTTTACCATCATAATTACCACTCTAACTGTGACCGATGGGTTCCAGTTATCCGCCGCGGTCTACGGAACAAACTCATGGAAGTCTTGCAACACAACGCCATGGCTGGCTATCTTGCTTTCAGCAAAGCCGACGACCGGATTAACAGCCGACTATTTTGGCCAGGCCCTTCCTGCAGTGTCGCAAAAAATATTGCATCATGTCCTTCCTGTCAGCGTCGTAAAGCCCCGACCTCAGCCTGCACGGATGCTACAGCCTCTGAGTTGCCCTCCCGGTCATTTCAAACTCGTCGAAATCGACGTCTATGGACCTTGCATTAATCTTGGCCTGGTCATCGTTGCGTTCTGACCACTGTAGGTCATTTGACTCGACTCGAAACTGCTCCTCCATTTACCGGCTCCAATTCCGAAGTCCAGACTTTTTGTCTACAAGCCATCTCTTTAGGTCACAGACCACCTCGCATTCTTTTAAGTGACTGAATAGGCACATCCCTCTCAGCAGTCCTTGCGGAAGTCTCTGGACTTCCGGTATTATCCACAAGACAACGTCAAGTCATCATTCGCAGACTCATACAAATGGCATGACAGAGTGCTTTCATCGTACTCTGTCTGATATGATTTTTTCTATATTGTTACGATGCGGCAGGACGGAGATGAGGACCACGGTATATGAGGACGGCGAACAATGTATTTACAGTAATTACAGGCGGAGGGGACAGTGCACACGCACGCCGCACAACAGCCAATGTCCCATGGTGTCATAGCCCGCCATCCACGCCAACGAGGGCGACGACGACGAGTACGGGGTGGCCGGTGTGCGGCCTGCTTGAACGCTGTCCTCGCCGCTTTTAAATATCGTAAATAAATTATTCGCCATCTTCATCTACCATGGTTCATCTCATCTCTATCCTGCCGCCAAGTAAAAATATAAACTCCCACCACAGAAACAGGGCCGCCATTTTTCTCTTTCTAACATACGCTTACAACATTGCTTTCCTAGTGTACCACTGGATATTCGCCGTTTTTTATTGTGTATGGCCGGCATCTATAATACGTTCTGCACGCAGCTCTCTTTTGCCGCCCGGTTTGTTGAAGAGTTACGATGATAGACGAGTTTGTTTTTCGTAGCGCGCATTGTCGGAACCTTGCCCGATTGATTACTTAGTCCTCCCTGAATGACCGGAAGTCTCGCTCTGATACAGATGCCCTGGACGTCACGTTTCAACGAGGGCACAACGTATTGCTTTCGACATAACTACGTTTGGCAAGACTGTGTTAAAAGTTTCTGCTCAGCGTCATTCAGCCGTACAGGGTACTTCAGCATACCTCTCTTGTGAACTACTTAGTTACTCCTAAGTGTGGTGCTGTGGTGGCGCACATGGAAGGGTAACTGGTGCCATGCCGTTGAGGCTGGCATGTTTTGCGTCTAAAACGATTTATTCACTGATCGCCATTCTTTTTGCCTGGGGCCAGTTTGGCCACTACGACCGCTGGGGACGTTAGTGTGTGTGATGTGTTCATACCGACCGCTAGAGGGGTAATTCTCCGCACTCGTAGCATCCAGAAACACTGCCATCGTCAGCATCATCTTCATTAACGCGCCACCGGCTGTCACCCTGACAAATCGTGCCTTGCGCGACCATCATCCTCGTGCAAAATGACGGTCCTTTCGAAGGAGCTGGGGGCTCCTTCACCGTGACTTTTTGTTGAATATACATATAGATTTATGTGTATGTCTCTGTATATAAATATATGTATGTGTGTGTGGGTGTGTTTGTGTGTGTAAGGGGTGGCAGTCAAAAAAACTTCGCCACGCAATGGGGAGATTGTCGCATGTCGTTGAAACAGGTCGAATTCGAAAAGAGACCAAGCGGGCATTTTTTCTCCCCTTTCTGCCTTTTTTAAATTCATTCTCCTCTTTGCTGTCTGAGCTTTTGTTGACTGCCAACCATTATTTCTTCTTAATTCAACGAGCCCCTCATGTTCCCGTTCTTATTGGCTCCATGCATAGCGGGGGCCTCTGTTCTCGCAGCCTTGGTGCAAGCGGTAGCCTAAGAGGTTTCAACGCTGGTAGAACACTGTCATGTCGTAGACACTCGAGTCACGGCCCTGGGGTTAGAACGAAGGGCACCTTCACCCCGAGTAGTGCGAGGGTCGGCGGCTACCAACGCAAGCTCAGAAAACAAAAGTAAAGTCACATAAAAACCTGCGAAAGTGGACGGGAAAACCGTCCCGCTGGTACCGTTGTGGTCATCGCACCAGACACGTGTTCTGGAGGTCATGGGTTCAGATCTCACCCGCCGGACATTTTGTCTGCACTTCCTTTTATTCTTTAAAAACTCGGCATCTGTTCAATGACTTACAACATTCAGTCCCTTGCTTTTCGATGTTTTCTTAACTGCAAACACTTATTTCTGTCTTTATTCAACCAGTCCTTTATTTTCCTATTCTGATTCGCGACATATATATATATATATATATATATATATATATATATATAACGTGGGTTCGGATACCACCCGCGGGCATTTTTTCACCACTATCTTTTCGGGGGGGCTAAAAATTGTAGAAAGATTGCAGTTACAACAGGCTCTTTCTTGACTGTGTACTTCCACACACAACCTAGGCCCCTCGCCCAGATAGCTTTCTTTCGACCACGTAATCGTTTTCTTGCGACTGGCAACCTAGGTAGCATAAGAGGGCTAGTTACTCATGATATCAGGCTGTGTTATCGGTTCACGGATCACCCTCAAGCCCCTCATTAGCCGAATGGCTTCGACATTTTGGGTTCTTTCCGATTCGCTACACTGCACGGAGCCCCTTATTTTCTGCGCTAGGCTGACCTCTGTTCTTGCAGTCTTGGTGCTTTCAGGTTTTCTTGACTGCCAACCCTTACTTTGGTATATTTCACGAGCTCATATTTTCTGATTCGACATGCTTAGGTTCTGGCAGTCTTGGTGCCAAAGGGAGCGCAACGCTGGTCGACCACTCTCGACATGTCGTAGACACTCGAGTCACGGCCCGGGGGTTAAAAAGAAGGTGCCCTTCACCCCGAGTAGTCCGAGTGGCACTGGCTACCACCCCCAAGTGCACGAAACACAAATACCTTAGCATAAATACCCGAGAAAGTGCTGGGGAAACAGCCCCGCCAGTAGCGTAGTGGTTATCGCACCAGACCAGTATTCTGGAGGTCGTGGGTTCGGATCCCACCCGGCGGGCATTTTTTCACCACTTTCTTTTCGACTCAAAAAAATTCTTCATCTCTTTCTATGACCCACCACAACCTCCCCTTTGCTTTCCGAGGTTTTCTTGACTGCCAACCCTTACTTTGTTTTTATTTCACGGAGCCCCTCATTTCCCATTTTCTGATTCGCTATATATACACACACGATAGAGAAGTCAAAGTGAAAAACATAACATTTATTCTAACGTTTCGACCGGGGACCGGTCTTTTTCAAAGATACGAATAGCGCAGATCAGTTGGGTTTAAATACATTTCATTTCTGGGTGGGGCAAGATGTGTCAAGAAAAAACGTATGCTCTATGCGACATAAAAAAGCATAAAAGCTGCAGAACGCAAGGGGTGGGGGAAAAAAGGGGGGGGGACGTTAGAGTGCTGCCCAGGAACAGAGGGGAAATTGGGCCTAATCAAGGCATGGCGAAGCTATAGTATAAGAGGAAAACATTGCAAGGTACTGAAGTCACGACGGAAAAGCAAGAAGGTGACAACTAAGGAGGGAGTCGTTTCCTGCTCGTGTTTTGTCCTGTTTCTGGCGGCAGGTGCCTGGTAGGGCAACCTGCAGGGTACCGGAGTTTCAAAAATATAGAAAATATGCAAAAAACCACAGGAAATTGACTGGTGAGGAGAAAAGGTAGGAGAGCCCAGAGGTAATTACGGATGCCTAGTTCAAGCGTTAACAACACACACACACAAAGGGGACAAAAAAAGAAAGCGAGGGAAGGAAGAGGGGGATTGAGATTAGCGGGAGGGGCGCGGAAACCGCAGGTGGAGGGGGAATGCGGGGATGAAAGAGGTTCGATGAAAAGACCCACGCGACATGTGGTTTCACATGGCGTAAAATCGCGGAAACGTTTTCCTGCGTAAAACGTGGCAGCCGTCCACGAGGCGTCCACGAGGTCATGCAATGCAAGGACAATACAATGCAAAGTAACGCTAATTTAGGCTTGATCACATAAATACCGAAAACAAATAGGACATAAGGCTGCAAACACATAGAAAAAAGGAGATATACAGGTGCCACATCAAGTTTTTGAAGAGCATTCACGCAAGATCAGTGGTGAACTCTTTGTACATTCGTGCCTATGTGGTACGGCAACTACACACAAGCAATACACTCACACAGTACACAGTACAATACGTACACAGATTCAAAAAAAAGAGAGAGAGAAAAGAAGAATGTAAGAAGGCTACTCTTTCAGAACCGAAGTTTCTCAGTTGCTCGCTGCATTGGCCTTCTCCGGTGCCTGATTGGGCAAGCAAGACAATCGGCCAGTGTTTTCATTTATGCCGCTCAAGACAGTGTTAAAATTGATTGATTGATGATTGATTGAAATTTGAAGTTATATTTGGCAGAATGGCGTACATGGTGCTGAGGGTAAAGGTAACGTGAATGTCGCCTGACCTTGACCTCTGGCTCCCAGGTGACACTGGCAGCACAGACAGCGTTTCAAGCTTGAAAAACGTTTCACATAAAAAAGAAAAGAAAGAAAAAAAGGAAAAAGAAGGGGACAATCAGATAGCAATACAGAGTTATACCATAACCAACATTTCCACTAGAATTAGCAGGATTACACTAATACGTACATTGTAGCCAGCAAACAAAAGCCAGCAAACAAATGGGGTTGCATAGTTTTACAATTCAAATAAACACTACATAAACAGATGCAAAGAGCATGAAGGTAGCAAATCAGGTCAATGTATGTCATAATAAATTCATAAAGTAAAGTTAATTTGTTTTTTAAATGAATATAAACACCTACAACAATCAATAAGGCCTACTATGTCGGGAGGATAGTTTATAAGATTCTGTATCTGCCAATCTAATAACTGGGTACCATATCGTCCTGATCCTGTTTTCTTGAAAACAGTATGCCGAAAGCTGTAGTGTGGATGGGTGTCTGTTTACTGTAAGAGAAAGGATTCGCGGTCACTTTATAGGTATGGTATATGGTCTCAGCTAACTTAAGTTCGTACATATATTGAATACTAATAATTAAATTTCGTGCGAAATAAGCTAAGGTATCAACAGCCATAGGCAAGTTATTGTAAAACGAATACCCCTTTTCTGAATCGAAACGAGAAAGTTAAGGTTGGACTTAGAAGTAACACCTCAAACAACACAGACAATATCGCAAACGAGAATGAACAAGCGAGAAATACAGCTGACGCTTTACAGGTGTTGGTAACAAAGGACGCAGTTTATTTAACACTCCAATTGATTGTGCGGTCTTGTGTTTAAACAAAATCAACATGGTGATTCCAAAGAAGATTTTCGTGAAAGAAACACCTAAAAATTTCTGTACTTGAACTCTTTCGATTGGAAGGGATTGAAATGTTAGAGGCAAGGAATTCTCGTAGGCCTATTCTTAGACGTGAAAATGATATATTTTGTTTTCTTAACGTTAAGCTGTAATCATTTGCATCCAGCCAGAGGGAAAGCTGTTGTAACCAGGAGGTTTGCAGTAGCGATGACGGATGCCAAATCAGTGGACGAAAAAAAAAAACATTCGTATCGTCAGCATAAAGAACAATATCCTGGTGAACGGAATCAAATCAATATCATAATGTATAAAAGAATAGAATTGGCCCCAATAGACCCCTGCGGTGACTATACGATATTTTTTGCCTGTTGGATTGAACATCATGAACTGAAACGAATTGCTCACGGTCTGATAAGTAGCTGCAAAAAGCTGAAGTGAAGTTCCTCTTATACCATAATGTGACAGTTTAAGAAAAAGAATATCATGTTTAACTGAATCAAAGCCCTATTAAAGTCTAAGAAATTCCTACAGAATAAAGACGGTTTTCTATGTTGCCGGAATAAGGCTATCCTTGATGTTAATTAAGCAAGTTCAGTAGATTTCCCTTTTTGAAATCCATACTGATTGCCGGAAATTAATCCTCAGCTTTTGGAGGTAACTTGATAGTCTAGAATTTATACCTCTTTCTTCTCCATGACTTGGAGAAAAATGGGTAGCACTGAAATTGGCCGGTAATTATTAATTTCATCAATCGCACCACCTTTATGTTAAAAGAATAACTTTTGCTATTTTCATGTATCGGGGAAGATTCCTGTAGACAGAATTAAATTGCCTAGGTGACACAAGACTTCACCGATCAGGTCTATCACAGCTTTGATTGGTGCGGCCTTAGTTCCATCAAAGCCAGAAGAACAACTATTTTTAGACTATTTACCACATTGGTAATTTCGGTATAGTAGCAGGATAGAGGAACCTTGAGCTGCACACGTTTTGAGTTAGATAAGACCTTAGATCCGAGCTACGTGACTTTGCCACCCCAAAAGACAGGAAGCGTTGGTTAAACAGATTAGCTAGAGCTTTACCACTGAAGGTATCTTCGCCTATTTTTAGTTCAGATGGCACTGAAGCCTTCGATTTCCGAAGCAAATTTTTTATAACCGTCCAAGTTTTTGAGGGATCAATACTGAATGCTCGCAAATTTGTTTGAGTAGTACTGAAGGCGCGCTCTCTATATGTCCGTTGTTAATTATTTCTAACTTTCTTGTATCCATCAGGACCAATAAATCCCGGGATTTTACAAATTTATCAAACAACTTATTGCGTTCTTTTATTCATTTTAAGAGTTCAAGTGTAATCCATGGTTTTCTAGCTTTTCTGGCTTTAGTCAGAATATTAAAAAGGAAATGCACTATTACAGGCCTCAATGATCTTATTATAAACAAAGTCGTAAAAAGCATTGGGATTTGATGTTGTGGAAAAGGCTGCTCCAATCTATGGACGACACAAGCTGGCGGAAATATTTCACATTACCCTTATTCATCTCCCTGTAGATTCCTAGGTGCACATAAAGCACGAGTTTTGTGCTCGATCACTCCTTGGAATAAAGCAAAATAAAGGTTAAATGGTCACTTATGTCACTAAGTACACACTCCAGCCATGGTATCCTCTTTCTCACAATTTGTTAAACACAGGTCTAGAAGCGTTTCCACTGTGAGATGTAATCCTAGTCGGTATATCAATTAAGTTTGTAAAGCCATTGACATGTACTCTGTTTAGAAATTGGGTGTTCAAAGGAGATACTTGGTAGTAAATTGATATTAAAGTCGACCCATGACTACCACTGCTTTTTTGTAGTTCAGAGATCTTCTAAGATTGCATTGAAAGCGTCGTAAAACAATTCGATGGGTCCGGAAGGAGGGGCGATAATAACGCCCTAGAACATGCGCATTTGTGGCAATGAAGAGCGATTTAATACCCGAATTCATCACAGTATATTCAGAACAACTTCATACAAAAGGCTCTCCTTCATGTACAAGGCAACACCACCGCCTGTTTTTGGTTCTTCGACTATTAGTTTCTAGTTTAATCCATTTAAATTCACTACGCTAGCAGCATCCGAGTACCAAGTTTCACTAAACGCCAACACATCAAAATTGTGGCCCAAAGAGGATAAAAAATGTTCCTTTCATCTTCTTTATTTCTAAAACTGCGTATGTTAAGGTGAAACAGCGAAAAAACAGTTTGAGCATGTTTTGTTTCCAGATACATTATTTGTGAAAGAATCAACATGATGGTAAGCACAGCCAGAGGATGCGAAGGCCATTTGCGGTACTAACAGATTTACAGCTAGTACAGCTACATTAGACCATTTTTTCCAGATCACACTCATCTTGGATTCGAATCACCTATCACCTTCATCCTTTCGAACCAAAACGTGTCCGTTATTCTGCCATACAAAACGACAGCCAACTTCCTCTGCTCTCGCACACGCGAGCCACAACAGCCGCTTATTCCAAGGCGTCAGGTTATCAAAGAAGCGCATGTCTGGTTCTTTGGCCCGTAAGCGGAACGGGCCTCCATCCACTTTTGCTTCAAGGAAACTGACGTAAACCCGCACAATGACAGCGGGTTCTTTTCCAGGCCGTTGTGGCAAACGGTGCATTCCATCAATGTCAGATCTTGTTAACTCGGGAAGTTCAAGTTTACGAGCCACAGTATTCACTTTTTCGAACAAGTCCTCGTGTTCTTCTTTGGGCCAACCCAAGAATTTCCAAGTTCTGCCTGCGGCTATACTGTTCCATCTCGTTGAGATCTAACCTGATTTGCCTGATCGCGGGGAGGTACCAGATTCAATGCGGTCAACACGTTTCTTCAGGTTAGCAATATCACAGTCCTGTTTTTCAACCTTAGTGAGTACGCTGTCGTACTTCTCTGAAAGAAACTTCATAGAAGTCTCAATATTTCCAACTGTTACGAGAAGCTCGGACAGTGCGTTGACCTTACCTATGATAGGCAGTAAACTTGCGACACTGTCATTCAATGTCTTTAGTTGAGCAGCAAAGCTGGAGCTTTGAGATTGGGTAGCGACAACGCCACTCTTTCTCTCTGCTGTTTCACATGTCGCGCAAATCCAGGTTGCCTTAAAAGACTCACTTCTATTGCGGAAGCTAGGAGCGGATACGCCGGAGCATTTACCCAGGTGGTAGGCATAGTCACATTTTGTGCACGTCAAATACTTTCCATCCTGAGGCACAACGTCCTGGCATACCAAACACTGCAATTCAGGGTCAGTTGACATATTGGCACCAACGGCACTAGCAGCAGCAGCGAATGCAGTGTGCATGAAATATTAAGTATCACGGCAGGATAAAACAACCAACCTGCAAAGTCGAACAAAAACGCTGGAATCAGCGGGATGAAGCTGCTGCCGCTGCCGAGTGCCAGTGCCAGGAGCGTCCGTAGGTGCAGTCCTTTTATAGGCAGCCCGCTCAGTTGACGCAGACGCAGACGCATCCATGGTTATCACAGATGGTTAACGGGGAAGCGATGATCTCGGTTCTTGACCAGCCACCACTGGAGGGGCACGAATGGAAATTCGTACGGCAATAGTCTGCAAAGTCGAACAAAAAACGCTTGGAATCAGCGGGATGAAGCTGCAGCCGCTGCCGAGTGCCAGTGCCAAACTTGAAAATAAGGTACGATTCACGGGCTTCACGATCATAATGCATTTTGAAATTCGACTGAAGCACTGTGGGCTGTGAATGCGTGGGAAGTGTGGCCTATATTATTCAGAGGTTTAGATAGGGGAAGGTGTGGTAGGGACATAATGTGTTCTCGGTGGTTGTTGATTCTCATTCTAAACGGATTCTCAGTTTGACCAGGGTACTGCGCGTGGCATATGGTGCATTCAAGAAGGTAGCCAATGTTAGCGCTGTCACAGTCAAAGTTTTCTCTTATCTGGAAGGAGAATGAAGACATGTTGCTGGTGGCGACAGAGGCTTTAGTCATCATGGGGCACAGTTTGCACCTAGGCTTATTGCAGGGTCCGCTGCTTGTGAAATTGGGGGTGTTGGCATTAGATGACGTTACAATATCTGTGATGTTCCTCGCTAGTCGGTACACGCCGCGGTGAGGCTCAGGAAACAAACTTTGCATCCTTTCGCTTTGAAGTAGAATGTTGTGCGGCTTTCTGAGTATGTAGTCTACGCTGGAGGACGAAGCGGCATATGTTAAACTAAGGTTGGGGGTCGTATTCAAAGATTTGGCTTTTGAGTTCATTATCAGGTGGCGGCGGTCCTGTTTCTCAGACTTCCTAATAGCATCACTGATGACATATGGTGGGTATTGTTGTCGTGCTAGGTCATTAGTTAGATGATGACAGTTAGAGGCAAAATCAGCTGGGTCAGAGCATATCCTTCTGAAACGCAGAGACTGACTGTATGGTAAGCCGAGGTTACAGTGTATGACGTGGTTGCTTTTGAAATGCAAGTATTGGTGTCGGTCCGATGGCTTCCTGTACACTGAGGTCACAAGCTTGTTGTCGATTATTCTCACTGAAACATCGACAAAGTAATGGCATATGAGGAATGTGAGCGGGAGAATGAAATGCTCTCGTGGGCGTTGTTGAAAGCCGTGATCAATTTTAGAAGTTCCTCTTCCCCATGGCACCAAATGAGAAAAATATCGTCAATGAACCTTCGATAGAAAAGACGGTGAAGCTGTGCCTTGCTTAGTAATTCAGACCCTAATGTGCCCATGAAAATATTAGCATAGTTGGGTCCTATTTTTGTTCCCATCGAGGTCCCGTAAATTTGCATGTAGTGCTTATTGTCCAAATCAACGTGGTTCAGCTCCAAGACAAGCTTTAGAAGTACGCCGAAAGTTTCACCATCAATTGAATTGTCTTGGATGGCATCATTATTTGCCTGGATGACAGATCGGATGCCGTCCGACTTTAGAATATTTGTATGTAGCGAGTCCACGTCGACTGTGACTAGCAGGCTATCTTCCGCTATAAATAGATCCATAATATCAGCCAGAAAATGGTTTGTATCCTTTACCTATGAAGGTAGTGTGGGAGGAATATCGTTGATGAGGCTATCGATAAAACTAGATATCATTTCTGTTACTATACCTATAAAAGAGATGATTGGCCTTTCTGGATTTCCTGCTTTATGTATTTTAGGCAACATATAAAACCGTCCTGGGACTGGGCATAAAACTTGAAGTGAGGCTGCAGTTTTCCGAACGTTTTTTGTCCTTGACGAGCGCATTCAGTGTCTGGCTTACCTTGTTCCTAAATTGTGGACTCTGATCGGTTACAGTTGGTTTATAGAAACAAGTATCGCTGAGCTGTCTTTCCGCCTCAGTGATGTAGTCGTGCTTCTTGATAATAACAATTGCGCCACCTTTGTCGGCGGGTTTGATTGTTAGGTCGGAGCTCTCGCCTAAACCTTGTATTGCCTTTTTCTCTTTCTGTGAGAGATTTTGGATGCGGTTATCGATTTTTACATTGAGCTAGAATCTCACGTTCTACTGCCTTGATGTAGATGTCTAAGCATTTGTCTCTTTGTGGGGGAAGAGTCCAATGGAGAAGTGATGGCTGCTAGTGTCCATATTAGGGTCTTGTGATTTGCCATAGTAATATTCTCTGAGCCTAGGCGTTCGGGTGGAGTTCTCTAGATCCTTATAGAGTTGGAATTCGTGCAGTCTCCCGGTTGCAGGGCAAAACCTCAAGCCTCTTGATAGCAAGCGTTCTTCGTCATCAGTGAGGGGGGTGTCAAGAAGATTTACTATGTGGCACTCTTTGAGCTGTGAGGGGTTGCGGTCAGGAATATTTTATGGGCTTGCATGGGAAGGAAAAAAAACCTGTCTACTTTTTCAGGAGGGGAAGTTATGCCGTCCCGAAGCAGCTTTTTCTGTTTTGTTAGAAATTAATTGGGCGCTCTTGTTTTCTTGCAACTTTTAAAAGGTTAATTTAATGGGGCGTCAAGTAGTACCTGGTCAGTGAGTTTTCAGTCCTCACTGAGTATGTGCCTCAAGTTGTGAGTTTATCAGTGGTCAATAACAATATTCAAATGTTCCTTGGATGCTTCATGTATGCATAGCGCCCACCTAGCCTGAAGCTCTTGAGATATGTCGGAGGTGGCGGCTTTAATGTAAATCCGCAGCCATTTCGGGACAACATCACATCTGCGATAGAGAATGAGGGTACTGAAATGGCACTGATATCGTACGCGCTTTTCGACAATTTTCCTAGCCTTCAAAGAATTTTTTGACATGGTTGGTCTGTTATGACCACAAGACTCACCTGATTCTAGTCAGTTCCTTCGGTTTTGGTTCACAATGGCCGAGAAGCTCTTTCGAAAGTTGTAGCGAGGCTGCGATGAAGCCTGGGATGAGGCCGCTGGGTCCGATGGAGCCTTGCCTGAGGTTTGGACTGGAGACCGGGATGCTGCCGCTGCGTCCGATGGAGCCTGGGCTGAAGCCCGGGATTCTGCCTCTGGGAATGCCAGTGCTGCTGGAGAAGATGTAGGGGCCGGTTCAGCCGCCCGCAGAGTGCTGCTGCCACTTGTCGGCGCTTGCGTATCCTCGACGTTGCGTCTAGTGCCGGTGGCTCGCCAGGATGGCCACACCCTCTAAACTTGGCTGAAGCCCGTCAGCGGCTAGCACCCGAGCCGTCGGGAGCCACTGGAAGCCGTGGTCGAGGAAGAAGAGGCCCCTCGTCTGCCGGCAATGCCGGTGAAGAAGGCTGTTGAAGCCGTCAGCCTCCCTGTTGAATTTCCCGACGAAACGGCGGTTCGTTCCACCCCAGCGGCGATTGATAGAGCGGGGCAGGATGAGGGTGGCATACACCCTTTTGATGTCTGGAAAAATATCGTGCGACGACGTCCGAAAGGGTGCGATAGCGCCCGAACGCCTCTTCTGCTGAGGACTGGGCCAAATCGTTAGTGCCGACATGTAGCATGATGGCGGTGGTTGTCTCCGGGACGAAGTCCAGCAGGGAGCAGGCGTCATCGATTTTCGCACCGGATTAAGAGATGAATGCGGGCGTTCCTTTTCGCCCTGGGTTGATCTGGTGATGCAGGTGCTTGCAGTGCGAGTCTCCAATGACAACTGAAGTAGGTAGATACTTTGAAAATTTACAAGTTATGTCTTTTGCGTTGAGTGTGCCTCTAGCCATTGTGGCAAAGTTAAGAGGAAAGGTTCCTGGCTATGAGGTTAGCTGTACGATGGAGAAGTCAAACTAAAAAACATAACATTTATTCTAACGTTTCGACCGGGGACCAGCCTTTTTCAAAGATACAAATAGTGCAGATCAGTTGGGTTTAAATACATTTCAGTTGTGGGCGGGGCGCGGCTTCATGTGGCTACCGCCAGCTCGGGTGCTAGCCGCTGACGGGCTCCAGCCAAGTTTCGAGGGTGTGGCTATTCTGGCGAGCTACCTGCACCAGACCCTACGTCGAGGATACGCAAGCGCAGACGACACGTGGCAGAAGCACTCGGCGGGCCAGACAGTGGCTGAGCCGGCCCCTACGTCTTCTCCACCAGCACCGGCCTCCCCAGCGGCAGAATTCCGGGCTTCAGCCCAGGCTCCATCGTAGCCAGCGGCAGCATCCCGGTCTCCAGACAAAACCTCAGGCAAGGCTCCATCGGACCCAGCGGCCTCATCCCAGGCTCCATCGGAGCCTCGCTACAACTTGCGAAAGACCTTCTCGGCCATCGTGAACCAAAACCGAAGGAAAAGCTAGAATCAGGTGACTCTTGTGGTTAGAACAGACCAACCGTGTAAAAAAAGTTTTTGAAGGCTAGGAAAATTGTCGATAAGTGAGTACGATATCAGTTCCATCTCAGTACCCTCATTCTCCATCGCAGATGTGATGTTGTTCCGAAAGGGCTGCGGATTTACGTTAAAGCCGCCACCTCCGACATGTCTCGAGAGCTTCAGGCTAGGTGGGCGCTCCGCATACATGAAGCATCCAAGGAACTTTTGAATATTGTTATTGACCACGATAACTCACAACTTGAGCACATACTCAGTGAGGAACGAAAACTCACTGACCAGGTATACTTGACGCCCCTTTCATTACCCTTTTAAAAGTGTTGCAGAAAACAAAGAGCGCCAATTATTTCTAACAAAACAGAAAAAGCTGCTTCGGGACGGCATAACTTCCCCTCTTGAAAAAGTAGACACGTCTTGTTTTCCTTTCCATGCAACCCTAAAAATATTCCTGACCTGAACCCCTCATAGTTCAAAGAGTGCTACATAGTAAATCTTTCCTACACCTCGCTCACTGATGACGAAGGACGCGTGCTATCAAGAGGCTTGAGTTTTTGCCTTGCAACCGGCAGACAAAACGAATTCTAACTCTATAAGGAACTAGAGAACTTCTCCCGAACGCTTAGGCTCAGCGAATAATAATATGGCAAATCACAAGACCCTAATATGGACACTAGGCTGCCATCACTCCGCCATTGGACTCCTCCCCACAAAGAGACAAATTCTTAGACATCTACATCAAGGCGGTACAACGTGACATACTAGCTCAATGTAAAAATCGATCACCGCATCACAAAAATCTCTCACAGAAAAAGGAAAGGCATTAAAAGGTTAAGCGAGCGCTCCGACATAACAATCAAACCGCCGACAAGTGGTGGCGCAATTTTTAATATGAATAAGTAGGACTACATCATTGAGGGCGGAAAGACAGCTCAGTGATTACTTCTTTCTATAAACCAACTGTCACCTATCAGACTCCCCAATTTAAGAACAAGGTGAGCCAGACAGTGATTGCGCTCATCAAGGACACAAAACTTCCAGAAAAAACTGCAGCCTCACCTCAAGTTTTAAGCCCAGTCCCACGACGATTTTATATGTTGACTAAAATACAGAAAGCAGGAAATCAGGCAGGCCAATCATCTCCGTATAGGAGAGTAACCAGAAATGATCTCTAGTTTTATCGATAGCTTAATGAAAGACATTCCTCCCACACTACCTTCATATGTAAGTGATACAACCATTTTCTGGCCTGATATTTTGGATCTAGTTATACTGGAAGATAGCCTGCTAGTCACTCTCGACGTCGCCTTGCTATATACAAATATTCCACACTCGAACGGAATCCGATCTGTCATCCAGGCATACAGTGATGCCGCCTTAGACAATTGAATTGATGGTGAAAATCTCGGCGTACTTCTAAAGCTTGTCTTGGAGCTGAACAACTTTGAGTTCGATAATAAGCACTATGTGTAAATCGACGGGACCTCGATGGGAACAAAAATAGGACCTAACTATGCTAATATTTTCATGGGAACATTAGAGTCTGAATTTCTAAGCAAGGCACAGCTTCACCCTCTTTTTCTATCAAAGGTTCATTGACGATTTTTTTCTCATTTGGTGCCATGGGGAAGAGGAACTTCTAAAATTTATCACCGCTTTCAACAACGCCCACGATAGCATTTCATTCTCCCACTCATATTCCACATCTGCCATTAACATTCTAGATGTCTCAGTGAGGATATTGGACAACAAGCTTGTGACCTCATTGTACAGGAAGCCAACGGACCGACACCAATACTTGCATTTTTAAAGCAACCACGTTAAACACTGTAAACTCGGCATACCATACAGTCAGTATCTGCGTTTCAGAAGGATATGCTCTGACCCAGCTGATTTTGCCTCTAACTGCCAACAACTAACTAATGGCCTAACACGACAACAATACCCACCGTCTGTCATCAGTGATTCTATTGAAAGTAGGAGAAACTGGACCGCCGACACCTGATAACTAACTCAAAAGCCAAATCTTTGAATACGACCCCCAACCTTATTCTAACATATGCCGCTTCGTCCTCCAGCGTAGACAACATACTCAGAAAGCCCCACAACATTCAACTTCAAAGGGAAAGGTAGCGAAGTGTTTTCCCTGAGCCTCCCCGCGTAGTGTACCGACGTGCGAGGAACATCACAGATATTGTAACGTCATCTAACGTCAACACCCCCAGTTTCACAGTCAGCGGACCCAGCAATAAGCCTACGTGCGATGTGCCCCATGATGTCTAAAGCCTCTGTCGCCACCAGCACCACGTCTTCAGCACCCCGACTTTAGATAAGAGGAAACTTTGACTGTGACAACGCAAACATCGTCTACCTTCTCGAATGCACCATATGCCACGCGAAGTACGTTGGTCAAGCTGATAATCCATTTAGAATGAGAATCAACAACAACCGAGCACACATAAAGTTCCTACCACTCCTTCCCCTTTCTAAACCTGTAAATATACTAGGCCACCCTTTCCACGCATTGACATCCACAGTGCTTCAGTCCAATTTCAAAACGCATTATGATCGTGAACCCCGTGATTCGTACCTTATTTTCAAGTTTTGAGCGGCATAAATGAAAACACTGGCCGATTGTCTTGCTTGCCCAATCAGGCACCGGAGAAGGCCGATGCAGAGAGCAACAGATAAACTTTGTTCTGAAAGATAAGCTTTCTTACTTCTTCTTTTCTCTCTCTCTCTTTTTAAATCTTTGTACGTATTGTACTTTGTACAGTGTCAGTGTATTGCTTGTGTGTAGTTACCGTACGGCATACGACCCGTTCGTCACATGCCGTTTCGTCATAGGCCGGTTCGTAATAGGCGGGTTGGTCACATAAGATCATTCGTCATAGGCGGGTTCGTAATACGCCATTTGGTCACATAGGATCATTCGTCATAGGCCAGTTTGTCACAGGTGCACAAAATGAATATCCACAGGTTTTTGTTTTCTCGACTCGAAAGAGAGAAGCTAGGCACAGGTTTACTCTTTTTTTTGTACTTTGAGCCCTACATCTAGCAAAGCTCAACAAAGAGTGCAAGCCAGAGTGGGAAGTTGGGTGACGTGTTCGGACACGATTATAGATACGCGTTCAACAACCCACAACAGAAAAGTGAGACAGGGACGTAGCCCAACAAAGTTCTTGGAAGACGGGCCAGGCGTCTGGTTCTACCTAGTCCCGTAAAAGGAAAGTGGTAGCACCCAAAGACTTGCTCGTCCTGGACATTTCGTCTGGGAGTGTCATTTCTTCAGATGTAGCGATTAGAGAATAGGTTGGGCGGGGGGGGGGGGGGCTGGAGGGTTAACGGCTTCAATTTTGATAAATCGTACCAGGTTGACCTGTTCCTAGTTAGTGGGATTTTCTTTTTACTTTTGCATATTTGCAAAAGGAAAGGTTAAGGAAAGCTTTAGTACAAGACTTTTTAACTCCACATACCTTTGAGAAAGGATTGGGCAGGTGTCTGCGCGGTATAAAAGAGATGTATTTTTGCTCTTGGTTTTATTCTCCATTTCAACATGGAAGTAATAGGCACTACGAGAGGAGGTGCGATGGTTTTACATGATGGGTATTCATAAACTCGAATCAAAGTCAATGAATCTACGCTGTATTACACCTGCCGGCAAAGAGGCCTTTGTAAGGCGAAAGTCACGACTGATCTCGCCACAAGTCGGATCCTAGCCTTTTCTAGCGAACATACGCATGCGGGAGACCCAAGCGAATTGAACGCCCTGCGAGTTCGACATGAGATGAAGAGGAAGGCAGGTAAGTACCCTGAAAGTGATCCTGTATTTTTTTATTCTTTGAAAATGTAATAATTGCACCTGCTCTTGATTTTTGTTTTGCAGTTTAAGGCCGATTGCCCCCACATCAAATACTTCTAGATGCCGTTGCATCTGTCACTGACGACACCGCATGCCAATTGCCTGCTGTTTCCTCGCTTCGGCGCACAATCCGAAAGCAGAGGCAATGTGCGAATTTCGTTTACAGCGTGCCTTCCTGCAGGGCTGACATACAATTTCCTCCAGAGTTTAAGGTATAGTAGAAGCTCGCAAACTTTTACGTGGCGAACATGAAATTGTGCTGGCGTTTTTTCTACTGCGATGACCTATGCCGCCCGCAGTTTGCCGTTCGCACTTTTTTCTTTTTGTTATCTTAGAAAGTTTTTGGGGGTAGCTATGATCAAGCCTATGCCTCGCCCACAAACGTCCGGAATCTGTGTTACGTCTTTACATCGGGTTTTGTAGTTGGTCTTCCTCGAACAGGTGTCTTCTAGAAGCGCACTATGTGCCTGCACACAACTTCTGCAATGTGTGACCAGAGCATAAAAAGTTTTAGTACTTTGCTTATTTCGTAGCTTATATATTTTGCCGCATGTTCAGCGGGTTTTTATTATAAAATAGATTTCCTGTGAGTAGTACCTAATTTCAATTTTCACTTTTATTTAGGTCACAGCCCAAGGAGGCGCATTCCTCTTGTACGACCGCGGTGCGGGTGACAGCGAACGACTTCTAATATTTGCCACTCAGCAAAACTTGAAGTACTTAGCTGAAGCAACTTCATGGTCTGCTGACGGAACCTTTAAAGTCACCCCCGATCAGTTTTACCAGCTGTAAACTCTGCATGCGGCCATCAATGGCATTGTGGGGCCCTTGGCCTACGCCTACTCCCCAGCAAGTCTGAGGCGACCTACAAACGGTAATTACTGAAGTCCACTTCCGGAGAGGTCTCTTGTTCGTTCTGTCTGATGTTAAGTGATTACATTTGTTTTTATTTGGCTAGATTGTTCGATATCCTGTTAGCCTGCATGGGTACAAACCACGTAGAAGTGGTCCACGCGGACTTTATTATTGCGGCTATCAACGTGATTGGTGCGACTGTTCCTGGAGCAAGGATCCAAGGATGCTTTTTTCATTTATCTCGATCAGTATACCGAAAGGTTTGCTCCTCCGGCCATCAAGGTCGCTACAACACAGACGAAGAGTTTGCAGTCAAGGTACACAGTGTTATTCTTTTTGCGTCAGTAACCTTATCCGACAATAATTCAGGAGTTTATTGTGCCACTGTTCTCTTCCAGATGAGAATGCTGCCGGCTCTCGCATTCTTGCCGATATCTGATATCCCTGATGCCTTCGAGGACTTGCTACAAGTTTTCCCTACAAGAGGCTTCGTCGGTAGCCGACTACTTCGAGGATGTTTATATTGGCAGGCGCCGCAGAAACGGCATGTCTACGGCCGTGTTTCAACCGCCATGTGGTTGGTGAGGAACTCGACATTGACAGACCTGCCGCGGACAAACAATCATGTGGAGGCTTGGCACCGTGGACTACAGGTGAATTGAGTCATCATCCAAGGCCTCCTCAATTACTACTGCAACATACGCTGTTAACACCTTCGATTAGACTCTCGCTGTATTTGTTAGCTTCTTGGGGCTATTTCCCATTTTGTTAAGCAAGCATTAGGCACGAATATATGTTCCATAATTTGAGCGTGTTTTTTGTTTTTATTTCAGAGCAATGTGTGCTGCTGCTCACCGAACATCTGGAACTTCCTGGCCTGCCTCAAGAGAGAGCAAGCCCTCACTGAGATGAAGCTCGCTCAAGCAGAGGCGGGCACAAGATCATCGATGGTATCAAAGAAGCACGCCGACTGCAAGCAGCGACTTCAAGCTGTGATCAGCCATTACAGCAACACTAATCGGTTGGCAACATTAAAGGCAGCCGCAAGGAACATTGCGTTTTGAGTTGTAAAATGTTTGTAAAAATTGTTTGTAAGAGTTGTGAAATGTAAACTAATAAATATTTTTTATGTTTTCACATAGGCCATTTCGTGTCACTTATTAGTGGCTTGATACAAGTGATGCAACTAACTTTTGATGGACCTTTCTCCAGTAGCTATCTGCGCCTGCTCGGGGCGCCGGTCCGGAATTCTTGGCAGTAGCTTCTCTCGGGCAAAATAAACAAAAGGGCGCCCCCTCAGCTAGGTGCTTGGGGAGCGGATATGCCTCCTACAGGGCTGCACGTTTTCATATCCTCCTTTCGGACAGTTCGAGTGAGCTCTGATGTGCACACAAAAAAGCCTTTCCAAGGAAAGGGGCAAAAATGACCACGCCGTGAGCACTTCGCTACCAGTGAGGAAGCAACGAAAATGGAAAAAAAGTGAAGAAAAAGGAGTGCTACGACCACTGCAAATTAGTCACGCGAACGTGCACCTGCTACCGTGACATTCATGTGAAAGGCAAGGGGGACAGGTGGGAGCCGTATGGACTGCAAGACCAGGATAATTCGTGCACGGGTTGCCCGAAAGCAAAAGATTTTTGGGGCGTGCCTTACTCGCAATTTAGGATCGCTGTGGCGGCCGGTAAGAGGACCGGCACTGCGAAAAGGTGTGCAAAGTAGTTATAGTCATGCCTCATCACCACTTACGTCTAAAAAAGCTACGAATTTTGTTTTTGCGTTCCTCTGACGAACTTTTCTAAGTGGACAAACTGGCCTATGACGAATGATCCTATGTGACCAAACCCTATTACGAACCGGCCTAATGACGAATGATCCTATGTGACCAAACGGCCTATTACGAACCGGCTATGACGAAACGCCATGTTGACGACGGGCCTACACCCGTTGCCGTACCACATAGGCACGAATGTACATAGACTTTCACCATTGTACCCCTTGCTTTATATTTTTTTATATTTTTCTTATTTGTATGATTAATACTTTTGTGTCATTTTGCACTGAACAATTGCTATCGGGTAGATAAAAACCGCTTGTCTTTTTTGCTGGTGATATTCTGTTTACAGTTTTTTCTGTGTGTCTGTATGCCGGGTATGTAAAGAAATATGATCTTGCGTGAATGCTCTTCAAAAACTTAATGTGGCACTGTATATCTCCTTTTTCTATGTGTTTTTAGCCTTATGTTTAAATTATTTCGGTAGTTATGTGATGAAGCCTAAATTAGCGTTACTTTGCATTGTATTGTCCTTCGCATTGCATGACCTCGTGGACGCCTCCTGGACGGCTGCCACGTTTTACGCAGGAAAACAGTTTCCGCGATTCACGCATGTGACAACCACGTGTCGCTTGGGTCCTTTTCTTCGGACCTCCTTTCATTCGCGCATCCCCACCCCCATGCGGTTTCCGCGCCCCCTCCCGCTAATCTCAATCCCCCTCTTCGTTCCCTCCAGTTTCTTTTTTTCTTTTCGTTTCCCCCGTTTGTGTGTGTGTGTTGTTAACGCTTGCACTCGGCATCCGTAATTACCTCTGGGCTCTCCCACCTTTTCTCCTCTCCAGTCAATTTCCTCTGGTTCTTTGCATATTTTCTGTATTTTTAAAACTCCCGCACCGTGGAGGTTGCCCTACCAGGCACCTGCCGCCAGAAACCGGTCAACAAACGAGCAGGAAACGAGCCCCTCCTTAGTTGTCACCTTCTTGCTTTCCCGTCGTGACTTCTGTACCTTGCAATGCTTTCCTGTTATCCTATAGCTTAGCCTGCCTTGATTAGGCCCCCTTTCCCCTCTGTTCCCAGGCAGCACTTCAACTCCCCCCCCCTTTTTTTCCCACCCCTTGCGTTCTGTGGCTTCGTATACGTTTTTGTGTCGCATAGAGCCTACGTTTTTTTGCTTGATACATCTTCTTGCCCCACCCACAACTGAAATGTATTTAGGGCAACTGATCTGCACTATTTGTACCTTGAAAAAGACCGGTTCCCGGTAGAAACGTTAGAATAATTTTTGTTATGTTTTTTCAGTTTGACTTCTCTATCGTACAGCTAACCTCATAGCCAGGAACCTTTTCTCTTAACTATAAATATATATATACATATATATATATATATAAACCTAGAGAAAGATAAAACTCTCAGCGCAAAGAAACAGTATAAGTAAAGAGTCGTATACAACGCAAGAACAATAACAAACATGGTTTACTTACGTAGCAGGAACGGGACTTGCCTTCAGCAGAGTAAAGTTGCATGATTTTGCTGTCACAAACATTCGTAACGCATTTCTCCATAGCATTCATGAAAACTGGTTTCGGAAGATGTTTCGGAAACGGAGAATATGCATGCATTCGGGCTACGCCTAGGTTACAACAACAACAAAAAGAAAGAAAGAAAGAAAGAAAGGAGAGAGAGCGAGAAAGAGAAATTAGTCGTGTTAAGGAAGCAGCGTTGAAGGTTGCACCATCACGGGGCAACGTAAGCGGCGAGGGCTGCAAGTTCAGACAGTGCGGAAAACTGGACAATGGTGGTTTCAAAAGAAAGGGAAGAGTATACAGTAAGGTATTTAGTGGTTGGGGAGACTGGTTGGGGTGCAAGCGAAGATGGGTGTGCCCCCCGCAGATGGAAGGAATACATACCGGGCATAAAAGAGCATTGAACAGAAGCTAGCAACTGAACAGGAAATAGGTAGGGTCTATAGATCACAAAGGGTTAAACATTCCTAAGTGTTGGTGGGAACGCGCCCTCCTTCCCATCGACAAATGGCACTGTTGAGCCGCATTAGGCTAATAAAGCTGCTGTATTTGGAGCGTTTCTGCGAATTCTGATGTAGAACTTAAGGGTAGGTATAATGAACATTGTTATATTGATTCTGAGGCTGCCATTTTTAATCCAGAGATAAATACGTTAGTTTTCCGTAAGTTTCATTAAACCCCAAGCGTCACTGACCCAAACTTATAAATGAGATAAGATTCCCGAACTTCGCGTTCGTGGTGGGTTTTGAAGGCAGATTAAAATGTTCAAATGCATACCGGGGTCGGTTCACATGTCTTGACAGGGGCAAATAAGGGCAGCTTTTTGAGTGAGAGCGGTGATCATTGAACCGTATACGAAAGGGCGTTTCAGTTTGGCCGATATATTGTTGCCTACAAACTGTGACTCTAGAAGGTATGCGACATTAGAGGATTCAAAGTTGAAGTTGCCTTTTATATTTACGTAGTAGTTTATAGCCATGCTGGTGGCGCGCTGTGTTGTGGTCATGTGTGGACATACTTTACATCGGGGTGTATTACAGGGAATGCAGCCAGTAGTTTCCGGTCGGTTGATGCGAGAGTTAGTAAGAAAGTCGCCTAAATTCTTATTACGCCAGTAGACAACGCGTGGTGGTTCGGGGAATATGCTTTTTAAGCGGTCACTTTGCATTAAGATATTGTGATGTATTTTTAGTACTGTTGACACTCTTGGAGCGGAGGATAAGTGGGTTAAAACAAAATTATTTAGAGGGTTATCACTCGGGGCTTTTTTGTTACAGATTTGATTATGGTTTAATGGGTTGGCTCGCACAAAAGTGTCATCGAAAACTTGTTCTGGGTATTTTTTATTCAGGAGGGCGATCTTGAGTTCTCGACAGCTTGAGTCAATACGGCTTGGTTTGAGCAAATTCTCCTAAATCGGTGGGCTTGCTTGTAAGGTATTGCTCTGTACGTGCTTTTACGCAGCCCGCAGCTTCCGCCCTATCTTCCTCCGGCTTCCTAGGCACTGCTCCCCAGCAACCCATGGCGCACACCCGACCACCGGTTCATTTGCTTCGCCTGTCGTATTCCCGGTCACGTAACGCGTTTCTGCCGCAGCCGAGTTTACCACCTCGCTGACGCCTACCGAGCTCCTGCCTACGCCGAATCTGTCGAACGACCATGGAGCAGTGGAGCGATCGCGTTACTCTCTTCCATCGGAGTCACCGACAGTTAACAACCGCAGTTCAACATCCACGCGTCATCGTTCAGTGTCCCACATGCGACGTCGCCCCGTCACTCCCCAGGAAAACTAGCCGCCACAGTTGCCGAGGTAAAAACTGCGGCGACCACGACACATGCAAGCCCTCATATTTATCCTACGAATGTGATTGACGTTTTTGTTGAACGAGTCGCCACCCTTGTGCTTGCTGACACTGGTACCGCAATTTCAGTCATGGACGCAAAACTATGCCGCAAGATTCCAAAAGTGACGACCCCTGTTTCCTGTTTTCCCCTTCGCACAGGTAGTTTCGAAAAAGTTGAGGCTCTCGCAGCATGCACAGCCCGGGTAGTTGTACAGGACAGCTTTTACTTCATTGAATTCCTCGTGCGTACTTCATGCTCTCATGATATCATCTTAGGATGGGACTTCGTGTCACGTCATCAAGCCAGTAAAGATTGCCCCCGCGCTGAGGTGTCGTTGCTGCCCGTGTGTGATGCCCGGTTCAACGACTTGCCTCTACACTCGCACAACCTCGCTGTTATGGAAGATAACGACATTCCTCCAAACTCAGCATTGATAGTACCAGTGTTCTGTGGTTCCATCCCCTATTCGAGTGTAATCTTAAACCTATCACAACTGTTTTCCCGACGAAAGAACATTCCTCTGCCTTTCTCCGTCTTTTCCCCTGAAAATGTCTTTTCCGGTGTGTACATCACTAACCCATCCACATCGGCATTTACTGTGCTGCGTGGAGAGTCCATTGGATGTGTCGAGCCCGTCTACGCAAACCTCCTAGACGAAGTCCCCGACGATACATCATCGCTCCCAGTTAGTGATCTCACACCTTCAGCATCGGCGCCAAGTTCCGAAGTTCTATTTCCCTCTGTCACCTCTGAACTTTCCGCTCCGCAGCGTGATGGCCTCCTTAGTGTACTTAACCGGTTCCGAAACTTTTTCGACTGTGAGAAAACTTCTCTGCGCCGCTCTTCCACTGTCAGCCACAAACTTTCAAAAGGGGTAACGCCATAACAGCAACGACCATACCACGTGTCGGCCACTGAACGTCAGGTTATAGAAGAACAAGTCGACAACATGCTTCGTCGAGGTGTCATACGCCCTTCAAACAGTCCATGGGCGTCATTCGTTGTCCTCGTTTAGAAGAAAGATGGCTCCATCCGATTCTCTGTCGATTACCGTCGTTTGAACAAGATCACTCGCAAAGACGTATACCCTCTGCCCCATAGTTCACGCTCTCGACACCTTGCAAGGTGGTGGCTTTTTCTTCTTTGGATTTACGATCTGGGTATTGGCCGGTCCCTATGGCAGACTCTGATCGTCCCAAGATCGCCTTCGTCACCCCTGACGGGTTGTACGAATTTAACGTGATGCCACGTGGACTCTGGAACGCTCCCGCTACCTTTGATCGAATGATGGACATTATACGGCGAGGAATCAAATGGAAAATATGTATATCTACTTATACGACATCGTTGTGTTTCCCCGACTTCGACACACACCTCGAGCGGCTCGAACAAGTATTTAAATGTCTGACCGATGCCGGCCTCCAACTTAACCTTAAGAAGTGCCATTTTGCTGCCAGGAAGCTCATTATTTGGGTCATGTTGTCTCGAAGGATGGCGTTCTCCCTGGTGCAGCTAAACTTCAAGCTGTTGCTGCGTTTCCCAAACTGACCAGCATGGAGGAACTACGGAGTTTCATTGGACTATGCTCCTTTTTTCGTCAATTTGTCCCTAACTTTGCCGCCGTCATATCACAATTGATCAAGCTTTATAGCGGAGACAAGGACATTTCTGCTTCTTCACCGACATGCGATGAAGCATTCTCTGCGTTACGCTGCCTCTTCACCTCTCCAGCTATTCTCTGGCACTTCTACCCGCGTGCGCCGACGGAAATTCATACTGACGCAGTGGTGTCGGCTTGGGGCGCAGCGAAAAGTAGAGTTTAAAGTATGTCGTCGCTGACGCAAGCCGTACTCTTACGAAGAAAGAATCCAACTACTCCTTCATGGAGAAAGAATGCCTGCCATTGTATGGGCCTTCGACAAATTTTGCCACCACCCATTGGGCCGCCAATTCGATGTCGTGAGGGATCATCATTCTCTTTGCATGCTGTCCTCATTGGGAATCTATCCGGCGGACTTGGGCATTGGCCTCATTAGGCCCCAGGAATACGATAGCCATGTGATATACAGCTCTTGCCGCAAGCATGCCGATACCGATTCGCTATCTCGCTCACCTGCAGTGGCGCTATCTCTCGCCGCTGTTGACAGTGTTGGCAAGTCTCCTCCTTTTGCCGGAATGCCAGCCGAACAGTGCTAAGACCCGTGGATTTCTTCAATTTTAGCACTCCTTTAACACCCGGCGACGACATCAGCACCTCAAGCCCTCCACCTCGAGCGCTTCGCCATTCGTGAAGAGGTCCTCTACCGCCGTGGCTACCTCTGCGAATGCCGTAAGTGGCTGCTTGTGATCCCTTGCCAATCACGCTCTACAATCTGCTGCTCTTTCACGCAGATGCGCAGTGTGGTCACTCCGGAGTGCTCAAGACATACCAGCGAGTCCGGCTACGCTACTACTGGCGCGGAGTGTATACGTTTGTCCACAAGTTCGTCCACTGTTGTACCGACCTAAAGCGACGAAAGTTACGACCGGTCCCACAGGCAGGTGCTTTGCAGCCATTGCCATGCCCAACCCGACCTTTTGATCGTGTTGGTATTGACTTGTACGGGCCTTTACCGTTAACGGCTGCTGGCAACCGTTGGATTGTAGTCGTTGTCGACCACCTCACCCGATACGCTGAAAAAGCCCCATTACCAGCCGGCACTGCGTGCGACGTCGCAAAGTTCCTTTAACATCGTTTCGTTCTCCGACACGGTTCGGCTCGTGAACTGCTCAGCGACAGGAGCCATGCATTCCTCTCCTAGGTAATCGAAGCCCTACTCGCAGCATGCCGCATTATCCACAGGACCACTACAGCCTACCACCCACAGACCAATAGCCTTACGGAGCGTTTCAACCGTACCCTGGGCGATATGCTAGCCATGTATGTCTCTTCGGACCATTAGAATGGGTACCAGGTCCTCCCATTTAAAATGTACGCCTACAACAGCGCTCAGGAGCCCACTACAGGCTCTTCCCAATTATTTCTTCACTACAGAAGCGAACCGTCGTGTCTCCTGGATTTCATCCCTCCGTATCGACCAGAAGCTTTAGAATACGCGCTGATTTCTGAGACTACTTCTCACACCGAGGACTGCCGACATCTTGCACACGCATTCACTACGGAGGAGCAGTCCCAACTAAAACACCGTCGGGATGACTCCAAGCCATCAAGTGAATTTTCTCCCGGCTCTCTTGTCAGGCTCTATATACCCTTTACTACTGCCGGCCTATCCAGCAAGCTTCTTTCGAAGTACCACGACCCATACCGTGTAGTAGAGCGTACCTCTCCCGTCTTATATGTCGTGGAGCCACTGACGCCTTCGGCGGATCTTCGCCGCCGCGTACGCGAAATTGTCCACGTTCAGCGCTTCAAGCCTACTACGATCCTCCTTTTTTGTCGTGTCCCTAAGTAGCCCGGTTGGCAGTTTTCGCCGCGGGGGGTGATTGTAACGACGAAGACTAGCCACCACCGACGTAACGCTACACAGCGGTGAAGTGGTAAGAACAGCCAGCGGAGCGTATTACCTCATGCGACCTGTATCATCACTGTAAGGATGACAGCGCTGATTAACCCCGTCTTGACGGTGACCCCCCCTCCCTTTTCATGGCCCTGTTGTCTCCCCATCCGGTGGCAGATTGTTGGGGCGGCCTCCGCGGACGCCAGCGAGTCGCAACCCTTTGTGTGGGCCTCGCCGGCGGCTTTTACGCGGTGTTGGGGAGGGCTTTCCTTTCATCCTGACCTTCGGGAACGGCCTGGTGGGGAGCGGAGGTCAAAACCCTTATTGGCATGGGCGCTGCTGTGGGAGAGGCGGCATTGCTCGCGCCCTGCTGGCGCATGCTTCGACGTGTTTGTTCGGAGCTGCGGCCCAGAGCGGTCGCACCAAGACTCGCTCCCGTGGCGGTTTCTGGGCGCCAGGGCCCCACAAATTTCTCTCCAACCACGCGGCGGTTCGGCACCTTTTTTGGCCTCCGGGCCCCCATCAAGGATCGCGTCGCGATACCCCCTTTTGTGCGCTGCGGCACCTTTTATTGTAATTCAGTTTTCGTTTTGTCTTGTGCTATGTTTGCGCTTAAGTTTCACTCATGGAAATATGTTTCGTCGTCTCCTGTAAATAAGTGTGAATAGACTTTTTCTTCATCATCTACTTGCCTCGTCTCATCATCGGGTCCTTCACCACCCTCCACGATGACACCAATCACCTTGAACAACGAACCTAACTTTACTCAGCGAGGGCCTCGGTTCTGGCAGCCTTGATGCCAAGGTAGCATAAGAGGGTTCCACGCCCGTTACCCGTTTATGACAGGCTGTAGACGTTCGCGCCACGCCCCAGGGGTTGAATAGAAGGTCCCCTTCTCCTGTATAGTCTGAGCGGCGCTGGCTACCACCCTCAAGCGTCAGATACAGTTGTAGTAAATACAAATACCCCAGAAATTGAAGGAGAACACAGTCGCCCAGATAGCCGAATTGGTAAGGCATTCGAGATCTAATCGAAAGGCGTGGGTTCGGTGTCCACTGTGGGGGCGTGGTTTTCTTTCTTTCTTTCTCACGTAATTATAAAAAAAATGTAATGTCACTACCGGCAAAAAATCGTCTAACCATTCCCTATGCCTTCTTTGGCGTTGTAGACTGCCGGCACTTCTTTCTCTCTCCTCTCTCTCTTCATCCTCCTCTCTCTTCATCTCTCTCTCTCTCTATATATATATATATATATTTATATATATAAGAAAAAGGAAGACCACACGTCGAAAGAGGAATGGATAACGTTTCGGCCGAGGGACCGGCCTTCGTCAGATTCTGACGAAGCGCGGTCCCTCGGCCGAAACGTTATACCATTCATCTTTCGACGTGTGTCTTTCTTTTTCTTGATATTTCTGGTGTCTGAGAAACATTTATTCTTGCACATATATAATATATATATATATAAATACATATATATATATATATATATATATATATATATATATATATATATATTGTGGTAATCCGGCAATAGTGGCGGGGGACAATCCCACGGGGTGGACATGTGCCGGCTGAGGATGAAGAGGTGGCGCGGGACGAGATAAGGCGGGACATGGCGGTCTCGGCTGGGCGACGTGTGTGCAGCCGGATCGGCTGAGCGGTGTACCTTGGCGTAGCGGACTTCCAAGTAAAGGTGCGATCGAGGGGGCTCAGTGTCCTTTCTTGGGAACCGCGGCCGGGTGCAAGAACCCCGGTACCACATTTGGCGCCCAACGTGGGGCCGGCCGTGGTTCCTGGGAAGGGCATTGTGGTCTTCTTCCTCGTTTTGGTGTTCCGCGGCAAATGTGACCGACAGCTCGCTGAAGATGCGGTCAGACACGATCGACCTGGCGGACCAGTCTCTGGTGGTGGACATCTCGGATGCCCTCAGCGAGAGGGACAAGGTCAAGTTCACTGTCCACACCAAGACGACGCTGTCGGACTTCCAGAAGCCGGAGTTCTCTGTGCTTCGGCAGCACGAGGAGTTCATCTGGCTCCATGACGCCCTGGAGGAGAGCGAGGACTACGCCGGTATGATCCTTCCCCCCCGGCCCCTCCGCGGCCGGACTTCGACGCCTCGCGGGAGAAGCTCCAGAAGCTCGGCGAGGGCGATGGCTCCATGACCAAGGAGGAGTTCGCCAAGATGAAGCAGGAGCTCGAGGCGGACAGCTGTTGACGACTGCGCCGGACACCCACCCCCGCGGAGCAAGGCCCGCGGACAGGACCTTGCCACGTTTGGACCTTCTGCAAGGACCCCCCGGGTCTTAGGAGGCCACCTGTGGCAACCGGTCTACTGCCATCCCGGGCTGAGCCGTGGGAGTCCCTCGAGAGTGCCGACGCGACCCGCGGAGCAAGGCCCGCGGACAGGACCTTGCCACGTTTGCACCTTCTGCAAGGACCCCCGGTCTGAGGAGGCCACCTGTGGCACCGGTCTAACTTCCTCCGGGCTAGCCGTGGTGCGTCCCTCGAGAGTGCCGACGACTGCAAGCGCTGGGGGGGCAGCCAGCGTCGGACTTTTCCTTCTGATGGGGGGAGATTGTGGTCCGGCAATAGTGCGGGGGACAATCCCACTGGTTGACCTGTGCCGCTGATACGATGAGAGTGCGCGTGAACGAGCTACTGCGGGACATGGCGGACTTCGGCGGGCGACGTGGTGTGCGCCGATCGGCTTAGCGGGTACCTTGCGTATCGGGACTCCAATAACAGGTGGGATCGGGGGTCTCAGTGTCCTTTCTTGGAACCGCGCCGGGTGGCAAGAACCCCGGTACCACAATATATTATATTATTATTATATATATTATATATAATATATATATAATATATATATATATATATATATGATAGATAGTATAGATAGCTATATACGTGAAACAAGACACTTGGAGAACACTGAAGAAGAGTTTTATTGTTCCCACTAGTTTCGAAAGGACAACCTTTCTTCTTCGGGGGTTTCCTTAGAATAGACAGAAAAGCGCTTATACACACTTTGCCTCCAAAGGCTTCTTTTTGTGCTCACCTTCACCAATGAGAACTCTCGGGGAGACTAAAAGAGCGAGAGAGTAACAATAACATGTAACTATACTACAGAAGGTCTGAAAAAGGAAGAAAAGAGGAAGGGTGAGATGAAAGTTGCAATTGGGAAGGAGGCACAGTTGCGGCATTGATAGACAGAAAACAGACGCATAAAGTTCATCCAATGTGCGTCTATAGAAAAAACGGCGCGCTTCGTCTGGGTGCGGAGAGAGGGAGAAAGAGAGATATACATACCATTTGGAGAGTCGAAGATCGAAAGCGTGAACGAAAAGGCTCTGGATGGCAGAGAAGCATGCCAACCTCAGCCTACTGGTGAGCAATAGTAAAAAAAACGAAAAAGAAGCATTTGTTAATCGTGGTTTGAGACCGTCGTAAACAGAGACAAGTAACACATGGCCCGCAGGTGGCCGAAGGAAGCTTATCGGGAAACGAAACACTCGTGGGCATCCTTGAAAAAAAAGGATCAGTGAGTCCCCAATGCGCGGAGGCTCGTACGGGTCCGTCTTAGGGAAATGGTCCAGAAAGTTTGCGTAGAAACCGATTTATGCTTTGCAAGGGACCACAGGCGGAGAAGGATTTTTCAAACCACCGCCAGAGGGGCAGTGGCCACGCCGACCGTCCCCCTCGTCATCCTCGTCATCCCCCTCGTCATCCAGATGCCAGCACAACGCGGCTCCCCTGAGTCGCGAAGCATGTGTTGTAGAAACTTAAAAGAGAAAAAAAACTGTGGCATGATTATTCGTTTGGCCCTCCCTCAAAACATCTAAGGGTGGTTATGTCAGTTTCAGAAGCAGCTCAATCTCCATGTGGTCTCATTTATTCCTTTGGCAAACGTCCGAAATTTATGTATCAAGAATGAGCTGCTTTGTTCCCACCCGTATGCGGTTCGGAAGCCCGACTGAATTAAGACGGCCTGTATTTTTGCAAACAATGAAAACCCTCCTCCATCTCGTCCTTGAGTACAATCACTTTGAATTTAGCAATAGACACTGCCTCCAAGTTAAAGGCACAGCCATGGGTACCAAAATGGTACCTGCATACGGCAATATCTTTATGGCATCATTAGAAACAGAGTTCATTGGAAAATGCTGTCTAAAACCTAACGATTTCTGGATGACATCTGTTTCATTTGGAATAATGATGAGGCAAGCCTCAGAGACTTTTTCTCACAAATCAACTCTCTGCATTCATCAATCAAACGGACGTATCAGATATCAAATGAAACCACAGATGTTTTGATGTCACGCTCATATTGGACCAAGGGAGTGTCTCAACAACATTGTACAGGAAGCCCACTGACCACCAACGATATCTTTACTTCTACAGCAGCCATCCCCGCCACTGTAAAACAAGTATACCCTACTCACAAGCACACCGGTACCGCGGGATATGCTCTGGACGGGAGGATTTCGAAAAACATGCTGAGGAGCTAAAGACCACCCTCACTGGTCAAAAATATCGAGAAGAAATTATTGACCATGCGATTAGCCGAGCACGCAATTTACAACGAGAAGACATTCTGACCTAAACCTCAAAAGAAACCCGCCATGAGACAAACTTAGTCCTTACATACTCGTCCAAAACTTCCCAACTGAACAACTCTTGTTCAGTGTTCTTCAAACGTCTGCACCCAAGTTTTTACCTACTGCTACGGTAGTCCGGAACTACTCCCCACTTGCTATATATATATAAATATATAAATATAAAACTGTATATATATTTATGTATATATATATGTATATATTGACAATATAATTGACTTATAGGAAGCAAAATCAGTGGTTTACTGATGTTTCGACTGGAGGACCACTATTCATCTGAGTTTTCCACATGAAGACTGGTACTCCAGTTGAAAGGTGAATAAACCACTGTTTTTATTACTCAAGATGAACACTGGTCCTCCAGTAGAAATGTCAGAATTCCGGTGTTTTTGTTTTTCAATATTGAGTCAATCATTTTCTCGAGTATTTCTTCTGGCTCCTTGTGAAGGTTCTTGTCTGCTTATAAATATTGTAAGAGGTATAGTTGACCCTCTGGTAGTAGACCGAACACCGCTTATTGGCATGAGCGGAAGCAACGTCAGCGCAGGTAAAAGCGTACAGACGGTGGCCGAACTATCGCGCACAGCACCTTCTGCCGCCCTTTTTTCACTGCTACCAGCGTGCGCGCCTACCGTTGTGCATAGATTTTCCACGATCGCATGGCACTCTTTCTTGATGTGGCGCAGACTACGATAAGCTGATGGGTATAAACGCTGCTCATTAGCCTTGATACAATCGCCCCCCGCAAAAAGGAGCCAACCTGGCGACTCAGGGTGACGACGACACCAGGGGGTCGTAGCAGGGCTTCAGTCATTGAACGTGGACTGTTTCACTCTCTGCAGCGATGATAAGAGAAGGGGTGACTGGTTCCACAATGTAGTTTACGGGTGAAGTGCGGGCGATGACTTTGTAAGGGCTGTGATATTTGGCTACAAGTTTTGACGAAACACGCGGTGTTGGGCAGGGTACCCAAAGCCACACATGCGAGCCGGTGTCAACATTCAGAGTGGTGGGGAAATCGTAACGCCGATGTTTGTTGCACTGTTGATCTGCATTTGTAAAGAAATAGGCGTGTTGGCGACACTCTTAGGCGTGCAACGCTAGTTGCAAAACCGATTGAAATGGTTTGGCGTCAGCGTTGTTAGGCTGGATGGTTTCCAGTGTAGAAGTTGGCTAGCGACCATAGAGAAGAAAAAATGTATTGTTGTTGTAAGAAAATCCTATTGTTGTCTTCGTAGCCGTGTTATAAGCTTAAGATGAATGCAAACACGAGGTCAAAATTGGCGCGATTCGACGATACGCACATTGAAAGCATATCTCCCAAAGTGCGCATCAAGTGCTGTGTGAGCCCATTGGTGTGCGTGTGATACGAGGAGCTCGTGCGTTGAATAACGTGGCATTCGGCGATTAGATCTTTCACAACGTCGTATAGTAAAACGCGGCCTAGATTACTAAGAAGTTCCCGAGGCGCTCTGTGATGAAGAACAAAGGACGCAAAAGAAAAGGGGCAACGTAACGAGCCATGGATGCCGGCAAGACAGCTGTTTTGGCATTCCTTGTGATGTGGTCCACCGCAACAATTATCCACCGGTTACCTGCGGCCATTAAAGGCAGTGGCCAAACTATATCCCGTAGGGGCCCATTCCGACCACACCACCTAAGCAGCGGCGCAGCCAATGATGTTAAAAAAAAGTGCAATTCTTTAACCTCCTTGGACACAGCACCGTTACGTCACTTCCCTAATGAGGACGACTTCATGCGAGCTGGAGTTTTTCTTTTTTCCCCCTCCCCTCGTTTCGGCTGCTCGGCGGGCGGCCGATGGTTTCGCTCCGTGGGCGGGGCTGCCCTGCGGCGCTGGGGAAGCTGACGCACATGTGGTAGAAGTTAACCTTTTGTACCTGAGCCCCTGATCTCTCCGCGCTCTTCTTGCGTGCCTGCAAGTTGACGCTGACCTCCGACCGTGTTCCCAGATAAGCGCTCGGCTCGGTGCTCGAAGTGCGCGAAAGCGGATGGACGGTTTCACGCGCATGGGGCAATTATACACGTTCCGGAAAGCAAACAGCCTCATTGAAATCTCATTTTTTTGCACACAGAAGGGTATACAATTGAGTTTGGTGCTCTTTCACTATATACACACCTGAAAACACGATTCGGTGTTGCAGGTAAGAATTTCAAGAAAGGCAGCCAATTACCCATGACTACATTTACAAAGTGTCCTACCCTGGCGAAATATTACAGCTGCATGAGCTGCTATATTTTGGAACTTTCATAAGCACTATTACATTAAATTTTCGTTAACATTAACTTCATTGCAATAATTTTTTATCAAGAACAGTGCCACTAAGGAAAACATTGACATTCTGTTAACAGCAATGGAAGGTGTGAATCGTTCTTGCAAGAGTGATACGTTGATAAGAAAGACACCAGCTCAGACGTACACGTTTTACACTCGGTCATGAATTCTGCATAATTTGCACTGCTGGTCGTAACAATTTAGGGAAACAATATCGAAAATATATACCAATTAAAGGCTAAGTAATAGTTGGATTGTACAGCTACTGAAGTACTCGAGGAGTTTGATATACGTCTTCTGTACAGGGCTATTGACCACAGTCTCTTCACTGAAGCCATCAGGGCGCAGTTCGATATCAGTAATCATGCGTGCTACCACTCACACTGTTCCCAATGTCGATTAGTTATTTTTAACAATTTGTGCTTCATGCACACACAGATTTTGCGGCATAAGATACGTTGTTTATAAATAGACAGCTCCAGCAGGATCCCAATGGTGCTGATGCCCCCCCTCTAATCGGGAATGCACACCAAATCGTAACCACTTAATTTGGCTCTTTCCATTATTGGACCGTAATCGCCACCAGCTTTCAACTCTAGGTCCTTCCCCTGCGAGTGAACCGGAAAATGTTAGTCGGGTCCGTGACGATCCCACCGCACTTGAAGCAATGACCGCGTACACCCTTTAAAACGGACTCTACAAATTGGTGTAGCAGCCTGGCCGACTTCCCCGTGTGGTCTACAATGGGAACTGTCTGCAGCGTGCCCTGTTTTCAGTGTCAACCACATTATCTACAGTGTGAACTTTACATTTAAGTGTGAATTGTGCGTTTTGCTGCCACTGACTGACTTTAATGTGTTCATTTTGTGATTAGGACCCCAAGACTGCAACTGTGTTCATTTTGCGAGTTGTCACCTTCCCCTTTTATCGTCACCCTTGCTCCCCCAGGGCCCCATGGCCTCTTATTTAATAAAGTTTTACACTCACTCAGATAAGTATATTCTTTTCGCTCGGACTAATGAGTAGTTGCGCGTCAGCTTGAAGTCATGGTAGCCGCAGCAGAGATAAAACTAAGTAAAAAAAGTTATCTCCTTGGCGCACTATTTTTCCGATAGTGATCTGGGAGTCCGAATATCGGAAAAAAATTGTCACTTTTCGAGATCCACTGATGGGTATAGATGTGCAGTTTGTGTCTGTTTCCTGCGACGCATTTTTAGCTACCTCATTTATATATTTCTGTAGTGTCTGGCCTTTTAATTCGCCAGCATTGTGTTACAGCTCGCGGATCAACTGTAACCCACAAACACGCAAAAAAGTAAACAAATGTATAAACAAGAAATAGCAGGAATAAAAATATAAATAGTACAACACAAGTTGAAAAACGCCGCCTCGCGAACTACAACGCTTCGTATAAAAAAAACGTACGTTTTGCCCCGTTTCTGGACATTTTGGACAATCCCGGTTGTGTTGGTGCACCCGCTCTACGTGTCGATGAAGGCGTTGACTGCTACTTCGTCAGACAGGTTCGGGCGGAACACAGACTCAAGATTTGTTGACGCGAGGTCATCTCTGACGACCTCGAGCGGCTGCTCGTGCTTATCCATGAAGCAGAACTAATAAGCTTCGCGACCATTGCGTGAATGCGCGGGAGACACGCGTGGCGCACACAATTATGAGAATAGACCTTGTGATGGGCAGTTCTGCGCGATTGCGAGGCACAGACGAGCATAGCGAATAACACGCTCGCTGATGCTCGCAGCAGACGAGCGACCGACGTACGTTGTGCTTCCGACCAAATGAGAGCAAATGTGCTGTGCTTCAGTAGGGAGTTTAAAGGACCACCCAAGATAAAAAAAAACAACATTTTTCCCGTCACTTTATTGGGAGTGCTTGTTTTCCGGAACGTAAACAATAACTACAAATGCACGTGCAAAAGCATCCATCCGCACGCACACTTTGAGCAACGCACCGAGCGCTAGCTTAACTAGGAACAGCAAGGGAGACGAGCGACTGTCGGCGCACAAGAGAGCGCGGAGAGCGAGCTTTATCTTCGCAGCGCGTAAGCCAGGCTTGTGCTAGGAACGAAATCATCCGCCGCCGTGAAGCAGCGCGATCACAAAAGATCAAAAGAAAGTTTTGTCTTCATTTTTATGAGAGTGTTAGCTTTCGCGAACTTGTATAATTGCCCCATGTACGTGACAGCGTCCATCTGCGAGCGCGCACTTAGAGAACCGAGCCGAGCTCTTATGTAGGAACACGATCGGAGGTCAGCGTCAACTTGCAGGCGCGCAAGAAGAGCACGGAGAGATCAGGTGCTCAGGTACAAAAGATTAACTTCTACCACATGTGCGTCAGCTTCTCCAGCGCCGCAGTCCACAGGATATGGTTTGGGAATACGCGGCCCGTACAGAGCAAGTACAACGCGATCAGCAATTCCAACCCGATCAAAGAGTTCCGAGAGGCACGGTAGCGGTTGCAACGGGGCTGTAGAGATAGTAGGCGATAATTTGCGGCGTTGACATTTCGGACATGAGCGCAAGTACTTTCGCAGATATTGTAGGCGGAGCGGGAGAGTGACTCATCATCTGAATGCTTATGGCCGGAACGGTAAACCATGAGGGTATCTTATTCTTACAGGCGAAGAGCACAGCACCCAAGACGACCTGAAGGATCGTTGATGGAGGCGAGCCAACAAAGTGCATGGTGATTGGTCATTACGTCAAATGGACGTGGTGACTAGGGTGGAAGTACGGGCGGAACTTCCCCAGCGCCCATATCATTGCCAAACATTTCTTCTCAGTCCCGAAGTAATTTGTTTCTCCTTTTCTCAGTGCCTGACTCGCGTACACAACAACATACTCCTCACGCCCGGGTTTCCGCTGAGGTGGCACGGCGCCGAGGCTAATCCCATTCGCATCACGGTGCACCTGTATGGGCCGATGGGAGGAAATTCCGTAACAGGCGGGGATATCATATAACGAGGCAGTGTCGGCAACGCCTCATTGCAGGGTGGTGACCAAGCAGAAATGCCGCTGTCGTTACCAAGGAGCTTGGTAAAAGCCGAAATGGTGGTCTGAAAGTTGCGAACAAACCATCAAAAGTAAGAGCACAGCCGTCCGCAGCGTCTTCCATGTCCGGCGTCTTCAATGAACGTCCGAGCACGTTCAATGTGGTCGCCTTCCGGAACTGTGCACCGGGCGAAGCTTTGCCAGGTCATGGGTAAGAATGGTTGAGGATGGTAACGACATGGCTCAGGATGGTAAGCTTGAGTGTGGCGAAGTGGCGTTTTAAATGCGGAACATTTCTTAGGCTCGCCAACTCCTCCGTCCATAGGCGTCCGCAGCTCATGACGTCACGTCGAGGCGCAGGTGCGCGCGTCTCCCCCGTACCCTCCTCGCTCTCAACAACCCCTGCGGTGGTGCGGCAGGAGCGCGTCTGCGCGCGCATGCGCCGTAGCTGCCCCGTGCGCCTCGTCGCTATCAACAACAGCTGCGGCGGTGCGGGGGGAGCACGTCTGCGCGCGCAGGCGCAGTAGTTACCCCGTGCGCTCCGTCGCGCTCAGCAGCAACAGCGGCAGGTGTACACGTGATAGTGGCGTGCTAGCGTTCGAATTTCAGTAAAGTGCGTCTTTGCTTGCCTTTTGTTTGGCTCCAGATGAAGTATAAGCGATGGAAGCAACAGTACCGTCAACAAGTTAGGCATTCCAAACCCTTCCCACATCCAAACGGCAACCATAAACTACCCAATTACGTACCTTTCACGCAATACAACCACCCCTATGCTACGCATTTACTCGAGTTCTTCCCGTGGGAAGATGCGGGCGGGCGGCTTTTTTTTTGAGGTTGCGCTGCAGCCCAGCGTTCGCCAGGCAAGTCAGGGCTTGTTCTAGGCGAATCAAGTGGGTCTCGAAATCGGGAGAGAAAACGACTACGTCGTCCAGGTAACACAGGCACGTCTTCCACTTGATGCTTTGGAGGAGACTTTCCATCTTCTTTCGAAATTGGGGGAGGTGTTGCACAGCCCAAACGGCATAATGGTAAATTCGTAAAGACCGTCTCGGGTAACAAATGTGTTTGTGCGATCAGCCTCGGCCAGGGGAACTTGCCAGTACGCAGAGCGTAATTCGAGCAATAGGAAAAATTCCACTCCCTGATGACAGTCCCACGCATCGTCGATAGGCGGAAGCAGGTACACGTCTTTTCTTGTGCTGGTATTCAACAGGCTATAATCAACGCAAAACCGAATAGAGCCGTCTCTCTTCTTAATCAGAACCACTGGTGAAGCCCACGGGCTCTTCGAGGGTGGAATAACACCTCGTTGAAGATTATCCGTTGAAGGTTATCCTACATTGGTTCGCCACTCTGTCGAACCGAGCCACTAAATTTTGACCGCTGTCGAAGTGAAGCATGCATTCCGGTGTCTGCTGAGTGTGTAATAGTATATGTGCCACCCAGCGAGGTTTGCGTGCAATCAAAGTAAGAACGAAACTTCGAATGCAATAAAGTAAGACGTTCTTGTTGGGTTGCAACCAGATTGGCGTCGATGAATGGCTAAAGGCATTCGATGGCAACAGCCCGGGCGAACATAGAAAAGCACTCAGTTCACTGATCTCAAGGTATGAAAGATCTCCTGATAGGTCAACAACTCGACGAGCATCTACAAGCTCTGCGGAGCGAAGTGTTTCTCTCTGTAGACAAGCGCATGTGGTCGCTGACGGATTGGTCACCAGCATACTGGTAGTGCCATCACGAACCGTTAAAATGGCGGATTGCAGCGCAAGGCATTCGCGGCGCAAGAAAATGTCGGAAGGCGTAAACAAAACAATGGCGTCGGGAACAGAGGTACAGCACAGGCGCACGATGACGGAGGAACTGTGCGGGACGTTGGTGTCTCCAGCGACGAGTAATTTCGTAGCTTCATTAGGCAATTACCGAAAAGAACACAAGAAAGCTCGACTTCAGCACGGGAACAATTAATGATAGCGTTATTGTGGAAACAAAGTCTTACCTGAGGACGATCTCGTGAGAGCAAGATGGCAGCCCGATGAATTCAATGGTGTACAAACTGTTCTGGATGACAAGATGAGCTGTGCAGGCGGCTAGCGGCCTAATGGGCTGTCAACTGGCGGTGTGTAAGGAAAGTCCAGAAGGGGCGTCATGACTTTTCGAATATGACGCCAGAGGTCGGATTGGATGAGGCTGTGTCTATTATTGTGCACAACTGTTCTAGTTACAGAATAGGAACTTGTGCTACCAATGGGATACCAATGATATTTTTAGCCCAACAACAAGAACCATGAACTGCGGCGGCCAATAAATAGGAAATTTCGAGATGACACAGCACTACTATGGTTGTCCTCAACGAAGAAAAGAGAAATTGAAAACACTCACGAGGTGCACTGAATTTTCTACAATGTATGCCTGCAAGAAAAAAAGCCATTCCTATGGCGACACTAGTTTGGTAGAGGGCAAATGACACCCAAAAAGTGCTGTAAAAACACTAACTATTTTAGGGGCATTCCTTAATCATACATAGCCACAATATTGTGATGTTGGAACTCTGAAAGATTTGTTTTATAACAACGGTTATCCTACAGTGCTGCAGAATCCCTGAAGTATTTAATGAAAAAACCTTGCAGGAAAATACCGCAAAGTGCAAGACGATACCTTGCATTTTTTGTGTTCGCCATTACGAAGACTTGTTATTGTTTCGAACGTAACAGCGAGGGTAATATAAGCCATTAAAATTACAATCATTGCCACCGACGGTTGTACTACCAGAAAAGAGAAAAGGGAGAAATTGTTTTTTGTTTTACTTACTACTTTTTCCAGTCAAGTTGAAAAATTTTAATTGATAAGCCTCAGAAGAGTAACATTGTAGTGATATTTGCTTTTGGGCACATAACCATAGGTTTTGTTTAAATGGATGTGCAGAAGTCTCGGTTTTTTATTAAATTTTTTACACAGCATCTTAGTACACCTTGGTTACTGAATGTCTGATTTTATACTTTACCCATGTCTTCACTGAGGACTCACTTTTCTCGCCTGCTTCAGTGTGCCCAAAAAAGGAATAATCAAGAAGTTTTGGCTGAGGCGTTTATGGTAATCAAAAAGAATAATATAATCAAATCCCCAGTATTTGGTAGAAATGGCCTGCGACAGAATCTGTTTATATAATTCAAGTGGCGCGTTTGCGTTCTATTATGAGCCATCCTTCTAATTGTGGGATATTTTTAAACATGTAAATATTGCAGCTAATGCTCACAAATGGTCTCTGACGTTTCAGGTGTTTTTATAATTATGAAATGTACGACGCGCAGTATTTTCCCTTCACGAATGAAATTGGTATGGCATTTTATACGAGACTCCATAAAGAAAACAATTGTTATAACAAAAATAAAATCTACCTTTCTATTTTTTCTAACCAGTTCTTATGGATGGAATACTAAAGCTGCTGCCCCCGAAAAGCGACTTTCTAATGTAAGTTCGATCATTAACATTAGAAGCAGTGAAGCGCCTATTGTTGAATTTTTCTGAAGCCCCACCTTATGTATCATGCAGATGGTAGGAAAAACGCGCTGAAATGTTTCGACGGCTTTTATACTTACTGTAGGGGGATTTGTTGACGAGCATATTTATTTTGTTTTCGCGTGCTACCTTTTATAATAAGACACAGCAGCCGCCATAGCAGTGCCATGGCCCCTCCAAAGCTGCTAGGCTAGGCTAGACCGTATTTCTCAAAATATTGTCCAACACGTTCTACGGACTCTTGTAAATACCTTATTCGCTACCTCGTTCCAGGTACATTTCTCTCGCAACAATAGGAATTGTAGCGGGTCACGAGATAACACATGGCTTCGACAACTTCGGTAAGCTGTTACTTTGCGGGCATGGTCTGTATGTGAAAAAATTCACAAAAGGAGTTACCAGTAAAATACTTAAAGCCATGCTAGAGATTGTCAAATCGCTTCGCCTTAGGTTTAAAATTGTACTTGGATTTGTGTTTATTCATGGCTTCTTACAGACTACACAAAGACATAACGTAATAATTAACTGGTTGGCGACCATCATAAAGCATTGTTTCTGTAGCAAAACTTCGCACCATACGTACGTTCACATGAATGCCGAATAAATTTGTACGTCTCCGGCATCTTAGGGCAGGTCCGGTCACCTTCATAATAATATGAATAAGGAAAAGTATATTGTTGCCAGGAAGATATTGTGAAACCACATGCTTCCCACCCGAGAGAATATGGGGTTATGTGCCCGCACCATTCCGGCTTTGTACGTAGCTCTGACAGTACCCGCGCCATCCCGGGTATGCACCTAACACTGAGAGGGAACAACTAGGAAGACGATAATTTGTCTCTAGAAAGTACCATGGCCACCTTGCTTGACTGGCATCTCTTCCTACTCGGGCTGATGTTTTGTAAATATCTGCCAATATTCCTTGCGCCTTCCTCGTAACATCTTATGGTGGAGGTGGCGGTGTGATCCCTATCAGTCAGATTAACCCGGCTCGGAGCTGCGTAGCGGTCGCCACATCGGTCTCCAGACCGTCATCGAATGAAGCTGCGGTTGGCACGGCCCCGATCATTATGGTGTCCAATCCGAGAGAACCGGGTACGTTCAATGTCACAGATGGCCTCGACGTTGAGGACTGGCTCCGCATGTATGAGCGAGTTATCTCTCACAACCGGTGGGACGACAGATTGATGATGTTGTACGTCTCCTATTCTTTGAGGGGCGCAGCAAAGACTTGGTTTGGCAACAATGAAGTCACGTTAACAAGCTGGGGCGATTGCAAACTGAAGCTCCGCGATATTTTCGGGCAGCGCGAAAAAAACTGCCTTGCTGCTGCCAAAACAAGCTGGCCTCCCGTGCGCAAACGTCCATCTTGCGCATATTCAAGACGTTCTCACACTGTGTCACAACGTCGACAACCTGACGTCTGAAGAGGACAAAGTGGCGAATGTGGGGAAGGGCATCGCCGATGATGCTTTCCACCTCCTTGTATGCAATGGCTGCACGAGTTTCGACGCAATAATTAAAGAGTTCCGTCGGTTCTAGCACGAAAAAAGTCGCCGAATTGCGCCGCTCTACACACGCCTCTCCAACACTGCTGCGACGTCGTCGTGTGAGGACCTTTCCCCACGTCCTGCTTCGACAGCTGAGGTTAGGCCTACCCCAACCGCTAGCACTACTATGGTCGTACGTCGGGAGCTGTAGGCAATAGCCCAGGCACTTTGCAACCAAGTGTGTGATAGCGGCATGCATATGCTGCCCCTCATCGAGGCAGTCGTGCGCCAAGAATTTGCAATTATGGGCTTTCCTACTACCTGCTATGGGAATTGCCGCAATGTCTGTCCCAACTTCGTCTTGGCGGAACCGCGGGTTCATTTCGGCATTCCTCGCTATCGGACAAGAAACATCGGTGAATGGCGCGCAGCGGACGATAGGCCAATTTGCTTTAACTGCAGACGGGTTGGTCATGTGGCCTGTTACTGCCGGTCCCGCTGGCTTTCGTTGCGCCTACAGCCCCGTGGTGATTCTTCTCTCGTCGAAGCCAGACCTCGCCGTTTCATCAACCGAGATCCGTCCTCGTATGCCGAAACCTCTGTCCACGCTTCCCGATTCAGGCATTCTCCATCTCAGCAGCGCCACCGGTTCCGCTCGCCACAACCCGCAGTTTTCAGTCACCAGTTCCGGGCGGACGTACCTCCACAGAAAACTGAGAATTGCGTCTCAAAAGGTGACGCTGCATTTTCGAACCCTGCCCGCAATCCTCGTCTTACAATACCGGCTCAACATAGCTTACTAGAGGTAGATGGTGTGACCGTCAAAGCCCTCATTCACACTGGGGCGCAAATTTCTATTTGGAGTGCTGCCATTCGTCGTCGTCTTCGCAAAGTACTGGATCCTGCTCCTGGTCATGTGCGTGTCGCTGACGGAGGTACGCCCTCGGAGGTACGCCCTCGGTTCACCGACTTGTCGATTTACTTGATGTGTTCCGACGGGGGGGTGTTCAGTTAAACCCGAAGAAATGTACCTTCGCGCACCGCGAAGTAACTATTCTTCGCCACTTGTTGACGCTATTGGAGTAAGACCTGATTCCGAGAAAATTTGCGCCGTCCAGTACTTTTCTAAGCCGCAGTCAACCAAAAATGCGCGCCGCTTGGTAGGCCTCTGCTCATAATTTCTTCGCTTTACACTTGACTTCGCCATTATCGCCCGTTCGTTCACCGAGTTTCTTCGAAAAAACGCGCGTGTTTTTGGCGCCCCGATCAAGCAGGAGCATTCTCAACCTTTGTTTCTCCGCGCACAGCGTACCATACATTGGAGCATTCTGACCCAACCGCCTCAACAGAGGTCCGGACAGATGCAAGTGGCCACGGCAGACGTGCTGTTCTGGGACAAAAAAACCTGGTCCGAGCGTATTATTGCTTATTCGAGTAGTCTGCTGTCGACATCCGAGCTAAATTACTAGATCACAGAGCGCGCGTGTCTCGCCTTGGTGGGGGCAGTTGACAAATTTTGCGCCTACCTCTACGGCCAACCTTTCTCTGTTGTAACGGACCACCATGCACTATGCTGGCTTTCCTCGTTGAAGGATCCGACAGGACGTCTGGGCCGCTGGGCTTTAAGCCTTCAAGAATACACCTTTTCCGTCGCGTACAAGTCTGGCCGTCTACATCAAGATGCCGAATGTCTCTCCCGCCACCCCGTTGAACCCCCTTGATACGTGCACGTTTGATTCCGACGCGTGTGTCATGGCCTTATCTGATTTCCTACACTTAGGGGAGGAGCAACGCCGCGACCCTTCGTTGCGACACATAATTTTACAGATTGAGTCTGCAAATACCCACCTGTCGCTTCACGCCTTGTTGCTCAAGGATGGCGCGCTGTAACGCCGCAACTTTCTCTGTGATGGTCAAGCCTTGCTAATTGTTGTTCCCGAGCACATGCAGTCATCGGTACTACCGCAGCTTCATGACTTCTCCGCAGCTGGTCACATTGGCTTAACGCGCGCCTATGACCGGATACGCCGGCGCTTTTACTGTTCTGGTCTGTACAAATCAGTTCGCCGCTACGTCAACGCATATGACTCTTGTCAACGGCGCTAGACCCCACCTGTGCTGCCAGCCTGCCGCTACAACCGATAGACGTCCGAACTGAACCGTTCCATCTGGTTTGCGTTGACTTACCGGGTCCCTTTTATGAATATAACTCAAGAAACAAATGAGTTGCGGTTGCTACTGACTACACCACGCGTTTCGCCATTGCCGGTGCCCTTCCGACAAGCTACGCGCCTGACATTGAAGATTTTATATTCCTTGACATCCTGATCCAGCATGGCGCCGCTCTACAACTTCTTACTGAAGGAGCTCGGTACTTTCTGTCCAGAGTTTTTAGCAAATTTTTTTGTTGCTGCTCTACCGATAACAAGATTTCGACTTTGCTACCACCCTCAAACAAATCTTAT